>PVJH01014204.1:0-57633 GCA_004026705.1 Nesogale talazaci
CGAGCGGTCAGCCTCCAAACCGACTAGAGAACACTCCACGTTGTTCGCCCACGTAAGAAAGCTCATCCTGTACATGCAGACATAGATATGGATCAGGCCAAGTGCAAGGGCTCCTGGAAAGCCAGACAAACGTGGGGGATGGGAGTGAGGGACCGAAGCATTCCGATGGACACTGCACAGAAGTGTTAAGCTCACTGGAAATGGTGCCGCTCCCCAGTTCTGGCAAACGAAATGCCTCTGCAGAAGGGTTCCTTTCCAAATAAACAAGCACATGCAGCCACAGAATTTGGACTGCAAAGATTTAATTCACAACAGAAGGATGTTGCTTATGGAGTGAGAAGTGAAATCGCAGTCCCTCTGGGCACAGCCAGGTGCCCTGCCAGGTTTCCATCACCAGGCTGAGGGATGCGCTTTCGGCACTCAAAGTCTGCTTTGTTTCAAGGAGGCTGGCTGAGGTGGCGGGGAGATGTCACGGTGACACGGAGGGAATGCCGCATGCCCTGCTTGGGGCAAGGCGGACTCAGAACCCGCAAAGCAGCTCGCCTGTGCTAGTGCACGTTTGTGATGGGCCATTCTCCTTTTAGTCCCTTACTGTCATCGGGTACATTGGGACACACAGATGCCCTCCTGGGCAGCATTTGCTATGTGAGAGTTTCACTCTTCCTACCCCCCCCACCCCGCCCCCACTGGAATCAAGTAGTTGTTGACTTCTGGTGACCCTGAAGGACACGGTCTCACTGCCCCTGTGGGTTTCTGAGACTAAAGGGAAAGTCCCATCTCTTCTGCAGAGTAGAAAGCCACATATCTTTTTCCCACAAAACAGCTAGTGGTTTCGAACTGCTGACCTGGCCAATGCATCATCCACTGTGCCATCAGGGTGCACTTTCTTTGATAGCATTTACCTTAAAAAGCGGAGGAAGAAGAAAAACAACAACAGTGATACAAGCATATGGCTCTGTCATTATAGCCCTCACTGGGCTTGGTAATCAAGAAAGACGAGAGAAGACCAGCTTATGAACAGTTGCTACACTTTACTGTTGTCTATTACCACGGCAGGCATGGAGCTAGGGATGTTATGTCCGTCCGTCTTGTCTAAAGCCCGGCATGGGGGCTGTGATTAGCTTCCTTTGGACTCCCTTGGCTCAGGGTTACAGAACTTACATACGTGATAGAGCAGGGATCAAACCTGTGTTTGCTGAATTCCACTAGCCTCCCTTCCATCCTGCTCACCATCACTCAAAATCTCACTGTAGAAACCCAATGCAGAAATGGACATTTTTTCGAATAGCTGAAGAAATACATGGCTAACATGAACTTAAGTCCTGTGTGGGCAAAACTAACCCATGCAGGTAGTCTTCTTTTGCTCCTGGTGATGCTCATTAAGCACCCAGGGCTCTGTTTTTCACCCAGCACCTAAGGCTTAGACTCTTAGCAGGCGTCTGTGCACAAAGAGTCCTGCTTCTCTGCACTTCTCAGCACAGGTGTATGTTAGTCTGGGTAGACTAGAGAAACAGATTCATAGATACTCATATGTGTGTTTATAAGGAGAAGGTTTATACAGAAGATGAGTGGGACATTAAAAAAGCATCCCCACCCAGTCCAGTCCAAGACCACAAGTCTGATATTACCCCAAATGTCCAATAGCAGTCTATAGAGTCTTCTTCAGATTAACAAGGCACATGCAATGACGCCAGGACAATCACAGGCCCGTAGGTGCAGAGACTTGTGCATCAAGTGGTGGTAGTAGCACCTCAACACTAGCAGGTGCTTCTCTGTGGCTTCTCAAGCATCTCAGCACTGGCAGGAGCCTCTATGTGACTTTTCTCGCTTCAAAAGTCTGGATCTATCAGGGTAGGCCCCTGTGGCTTCTTCTCTGGGAGGTCTCACAGGGAGTCAGCCTTGTGTGTTGTCAGCAAAGCGTGTCCAAAGGACTGAGTCATGAGTCTCATCATCAAGGGGGAAATACAGCTGGAATTCTCAGAAGAGAGCCATGCCCACACAGAGATCTCATTGGCTATCTCCAGGTTGACATGCTACACTCCACCCCTACACTGTTAGTCCTCAAATTGACACCAGATGAAGTGACTGCTACAGTGGGTTCTATGATCCTCTTGCTGTGCAACACCCCCAGTGGCTGGGGACCTACCACCACCTTCTTCATAGGTGGGACACTTCTCTCTTTGGCTCATTTCTCTCCAGATGGGATCCTCCAGCATTCCACAAAGTGGGCCTGGAAACCTCTCATTCTTTCCTCGTCTCTTAGTTCCCCTTTTCACAAAGACAGAAGATGTGCCTCATCGAGCATTTCACAAGCATGTTTGTGGTGGCTACCGGGTGCCAGCAACTCGATCTCGACCCTGTGTGACAGAGCAGAATTGCCCCGTTGGGCTTCCTTGTTATATGGAAACAGGTCTCCAGGTCTTTGTCCTATGAAGGCTGGGTTCAAACCACCAACCTTTCAGTTAGCGCTCAAGCACTTGCGCCACCAAGGCTGCCCTGCCAAAAGTATAGAAAGGTCAGAAAAGCACAAAAGCACAACAAAACCACCTGATTCTAACACTTGAAGAATCACTGCTGGGAACAGCATGGGGGTTTAGATGACTGATATTTTTTTTTCCCTTTTCCACATGACTGTCTAACAGTCATACATTTCGTAAAACGGACACCCTACATATCATTCAAACATATTTAAAATTTTATCAATTATCGGTGAACATTTTCCTCTCATTCTATCTCATAGAATGGATTTAGGGCTGAGCCCCGGTAGCGTAAGTGGTTGAGTGCGGGACTACAGCCCGTGGGCTTGGCGGTTTAAATCCAGTGGCGGCTCTCAGGAGCAGCGCTGGGTAGTTCCCACGACCACCAGAGGGCAGTGATGCTCCCCCCCCCCCAAAAAAAAAAAGAATTGATTTATATAACTGGTCACCTGCCGTAAGGCATGCCACCTTGTTTCTCACCTTTGGTTATTATCAATGTGCTGTGATGCTTATATTTCTTGTGCACTCACATCGATGATGGCTTCTTGAGAATACACCTCTCTGCACATTTGGGAGGCCTAGATTTTATGCCAACATGAATTTGGAGGAATGCGTAAAGGTGGAATCCAACCTGCCAATCAGGTCACAGCCTGATGACGCCTCCTTGGGGGTATGGCCTTTGTATAAAGGAGAAACTGGGATTCTCTCTGACTCTCCACCTCCCTACTAGCTGGACTCTGTCTGCCTCGTGAGGAAGCCCCATATGGATCACCTGACTCAGACAGCTGTCGAGGCCCTGCCATACTTCCACCTACGTTGGATTCATGCAGCTCAGCTCACCCGTCACCTCACTGCCTAACTGGCCTGCAGCTAGGTGGATCTGAAGAGGGCTGTGGCTAGCATCAGAACCATGGACTTGAGCTGGTCTGGGTGGGGATGCTTTCTTGATATGGACTTACTTCTTGATATGAAGTTCCTTATCATACAATGCGTGTCACTGGTTTTGTTTCTCTAGGTAATCTGGCTGAACACATTTTCTCAAGGATTTTTATGGAATTCCATATTCAGCAAAAATAATTACCAAGGCATGGGAAATGGGTCCTTTGAACCTAATGAGTAACCACCAAATTGCAGAGTGATTTATAAGTCAACTAATTAAATCGTTCAACAAATACTCATTAACCTTCTACATGTATCAGGTGTAAGGGACCCAGGGGTGGGCAAGCAGTCACAGTCTATGCTCTTCCCGAGTTTCCACCATATGAAGACAAGACACCTAGCAATTAATAACAATCAGTTGTGGAAAATGCTATGATCACAGGTGATGGGAATGTGGAGGAACGTTACTAGATTTGGAAGGTATCCAGAAGGTGACGTTGTGGGATTGTCTGGATGTCCTGGGTGAGCCCTGACATCTTCAGGAACGCCTCAAATCAAATGCCTTAATTTTTCTGCCTTATAGTGATCCCCACTCCTGCTTTGATGTGCCCTGTTTCTATTTTCTGCTCAAGCAGAGGCCAAATGAAATCAATATTTTAAAAGTCTCCTCCCAGCTCTAAAAGGAACTGCTACTAAATTTAACAGTTTTTCAAGGCTAATACATGGGGGTATTAAATACAGAAAGAATCATTCCAGAGAAGGATTTAATGAAACAACTGACTTTAAGAAAAATGTTTTCCTGTATGACTACACAGACTTACATAATAATGTTTCTGAATTATTATTTTTTAAAATCATTTCAAAATGATCATTGCCATCATCACTCTCAAAACATTTTCTTTCCACTTAAGACCCTGGTATCAGCTCCTCATATTTCTCCTCCCTCCCTGCTACCTCCCCCCTACTCAACCTCGATAATTTATAAATTATTATTATTTTGTCATTTCCTACATTGTCCGATGTCTCCCTTTCCACAAACATCACATTGTTGTCATCAGGGGCCATCAAGTCTGTTCCGACTCATAACAACCTTATGCATAAGAGAATGACAAACTGCTGCTTTGTAGTTCCTGCCTTCCAATTCCAGTCACTTCACAACACAGTCCACCAACGCTTACGAGTGGCAGTATGAATCCAGACATGCAGTAATTCAGCATGGCAAGCAATCCTAACAGACAAAAAACTGACAAGTAACTTGATAAGGAAATGCCTCGTGGTTTTAAATGGAAGTAATAAAAACATCAGGAGCTGTGAGTCGTATTCTTAAAAAACACTATCCTTTTTAAATTTTATTTTACCTTTTTTAATCCTTTTATCCTGGGCTCTTAGAGCTCTTATATAAATCGATAAATCCATTATACCAATCACATTTGTGCATATGTTGCCATCATCATTTTCAAAGCATTTTCTTTCTACCTGAGCCCTTGGTATCAGCTCGTCGTGTTTTTTTTTTTAATCCTTTTATGGAGAGCTCATACAACTCTTATCACAATCTATACATAAGTCCGTGGTGTGTCAAGCACAACTGTACATGCGCTGCTTTCATCTTTCTCAGAACATTTGCTTTCTATCCTTCTTTTATGTTAGTATTTTATTTTTTTAAAAAAATTTTTGTGTGTGTGTGGAGGGGCATCACTGCCTCTGGTGGTGGTGGGCGCTATCCAGTGCCGCTCCTCAGAGGCGCCACTGCATTTGAACCGCCAAGCTGCGGGATGCAGTTCCACACTCAACCACTTATGCCACCGGGGCTCAGCCCCAAGACTGAATTTTTATGCAAGTAGATAGCCATATTTTTCACACGACTGGTGAAGAAATAACAAACTTCTCACTGCTTATTAGGTAAGGATGTACACTTTTTTCTGAAGGGAGGAATGAAAGAAGAGGTTATTGTGTTCACTCAGCTTCCTTGGAATGTACTTTACATATGTAAATGCACACATCCAAACCAACCTACAGCTTCTATCATGTGGGTTTGCATGTTCACATGTATGGGTATTTATCTAGTTTTCACTAGGCAGAGCACTTTTCTAATAACGTAACGTGTGTTAACTTATTTAATCATCAAAATAACCTGCTAAAGGACATACACTAATTATTCCCATCTAATGGACAGGAAGACGAAGGGCCCCAAGGGTACACAGTTACTAAAAGACACAGCCGAAAAGCAAGGCTGGGCAAGGAGAATACATATCAAACTCTGATGTCATCTGAGGTCTTCCGGTCCTGTAGATGACCACCGACTGGATCCAAAGTTCCACTTCTTGCCCTATAGAGAAGCTCAGTTCCCAAAGACTGCAAAAGTCTAGGAGCCCGGGGGTGCAGCCGGTTAGGTGTTAGACTGCTAGTACTTTCCAAGTCCCCACTAGCTCCACATTGTTGGTCATGGGGTCAGTTCTGTGATTATGTGATGCACAAGGCAAACACGGAAGCCACCTGACATGGAGTATTCGTTCTTCTCAACTGTGGAAAACACATTTGCTATTACACGAGGTATTCTTCTCCACACCCTCCTCAGAATCTCTCTCCCCTTTCTGCACACTGTCCCGCTCTCCCAGCACAACCTCACTCACTGCTGCCTAGTCCTTTCTGACTCATATGGGTCCCAAGTTGTACTGCGAAGCAGTTAGTTATCTTCCTCTAAGCCCTGCCCTCGGGTTCTTCCTTTACCTGTTAAAGTGTTTACTCAGAAAGTTTCCCAAACAAAAGACCATTCCTTTTTGAAGGTGAATGTCCTTGCTAGCTGATAAAACGAACCCTTGCTCCACCTCTGTACACACACATGGAGCTGAGATGTTGTTGATGAAAGAGACAACAAATCTGATGCATGCTAACTTTTCAGAATAGAGCAATCAAAAACACTCTGCCATGGAGTAGGTTCTGAGTCACAGCGGCCCTCCCCCAACTGCCTTTGTGGGTTTCTGAGATTATAACTGCTGAAGGAAATAGAAAGCGAGTCCAGGATAGAGTGTAGGCATCTGTTTTTGCAGCAGCCGTTGATCATTCCAGTATGGCCCACATAGTGAAACACTGAAAGCGCGAAAGGACAGAGAAAGCTCAAGTGGCATTAGGTTAATTGGTTTCAATCTCAGATACACACGGGAACAATCAATTTTCTTTGCATTTGAGAAGTCATACTTAGAAATGACAACACTGGGCTTAACCCCGGTGGTGTAGTGATTGAGTGCGGGACTGCGGCCCACTGGTTTGGCGGTTCAAATCCAGCAGCAGCTCTCCAGGAGCATGGCTGGGCCTCCTACACCCACCAGAGGGCTGTGATATCCCCCCCCAAAAAAAATAAGAAGAAATGACAACACTAAATGATAAAAGAAGAAATCTTCTTCCTCTATCTTGCCAATATATATGACAAGTGTTGAAAAGCCATGTCAGAACACAATTAAGAGAGAAAAAAAAACAAATTTAGAAGATAATTAGGGGCATATAAATGAATACAAATATATAAATAACTAAGTCATAAGGATCTAATTCATATAAGAAAGAATTTTTAAGAGATCACCCATTTAAGAATCAGGAGCCCATGCATTATTCACCCATGTCTAGAGGCGAGGGAGATTAATGAGGGATGAAAAAAACGTATGGTTCACAGATACATTTTAGAAAGTGAAGTGGTATTTCACAATTGCCGGACTCCTCAGAGTCCAACAGAACTATTTCTAAGGCACTGAAGCTCAAGGCCACCTAAATTGAGATTTTTGCTATTGCCTGGAGTTGTGCAGTACACATCTTGAGTGGCACTCTGTTGGGGGTACTTTGCGATGTGGTGGCCATGAGAGATACAAAATTATGGCATTATATATCTATACCTATATCCATATCTATGTATGTTTAGTTCTTAGCTAGACTAAGAACTTTTCAATAAAGAAATCAGATTTCCCAACAGCAATCTAGATGAAAGGAATTATTGAGAAGGGCAAGCATGACAGTGGGGCAGGAGGTGGGTCAAAGGAGGCAAAGGGATGATCTAGGAAGCAAAGCTATGGATAGAGGTATAAACATAGGTGTGCACTTATGTAAATATATTAATTCATAGAAACTGAAGTGTTGGCTTAGGTATATATGTCTATATGGCCATACAATGAGAAATGGACTTTGAGCCTCTGTTCCAGCCCTCCCTCAATGCAAAAATACTTTGTTCTAACAACCTGGCATCTATAATGCTCACCCTCCTGACATGATAACTGAAGACAAAATGGTGCATAAGTAAATGTGGTGAAGAAAGCTGAAAGTACCTAGCTATCAAAAGCTATAGCTTCAAGGGTCTTGAAGACCTGAAGTTAATCAAGCAGCCATCTAGTACAAGAGCAAAAAGCCCACATGGAAAAAAGCACATCAGTCTGTGTGATCATGAGGTGTCCACAGAATCAGGTAACAGGCACCGGAAGATTTCTAACCCATCTGCAGACAATAGGATATCCCTTCACAAAAGGGTCACCAGGAAGGGAGGAGTCAACCAGGGCATGGTATAGCATGAATGAAACACACAACATTCATCTGTTTTTTGAGACTTCCTTAACCCCCACTATCATGAACTCAGTCCTGCCTTTCAGTTCTGGTTAGACCAGAGCATGTACTGAAGAGAGCTGGCAACATACGGAATGTAGACCAGATAACCCCTTAATAACAGAAGGGAGTAGTGATACCAGGTGTGTAGTGAATAGGAGGGGAGGAAGGTGAAACTGATCGCAATGATTGAGGCATAAACAACCCCCACCCCCGAAAGAACAACAGAAACGTGGGCAAAGGGAGACACCATTTGGTGTACGACATGAAAATAATAACAATAATAATGTATAATTTATCAAGGGCCACGAGGGTGGGAGGGAAGGAAAAAAGAGCTGATACCAAGACCTCAAATAGAAAGTAAATGTTTAGAAAATGATGGCAACATGTGTATAAATATGCTTGATACAGTTAATATATGGACAGTTATAAGAACTGTAAGAGCCCCAATAAAGTTATTAAATATATATATATATATATATATATATGCCTTTCGACTCAAAAGATTTGTAAGGAAATTGAAGAAAACTGATGCTAAGCATAAGCTACACATAAAGCATAATCTATCATTTTAAGCCCTAAGTAAGTAAAAGTCCACAAGTGGAGGTGTAGTCGACCAGGGTCTAAGAGTTGCATGCGCGATCAGCATCTTGAGGTACAGGACTCTCACCAGTAGTTGTGCCACCTGGACTCAACTCAGCAAATGATTGCTGAATGAACGCTCATGGAGGTGAGCAGGTACTTGCCAAATGTAGACGTTGGGCTGCTGTGAGTTCTTGCAGAGATGAAGTCTTTCTAACTTGAAAATATGCCTTCAATACTTAACGCTTGGAACCTAGTGACTGCTCAATTCATGTTTAGCAATTAATGGTAATGAGAGGAGGCAGCAGACAACGTGGAGAGAACTAGGTCCAGGTGACCAGCAGCCACCTGGCCATGTGCTAGCTTGTGACTTTGTGCTCTGTGCTATGCTATCAGTCATCTAAAATACCGGCAGGGTCACCCATGGGGTTAGATTGGAGTGCAGCTTTCAGACTAAGAGAGACGAGGAAGAGAGGTCTGGTGATGACGTGCTTCTAAACATCAGACACTAAACAACCCTCAGATCACAGCAGAACACTCTTTAATGGAGTGGCATAAGATGAGCCTCCTTTGTTAGAAGGCACTGCGCACATTCTACCGCAAAGTACTTCAAACTACATGAGGTTGTGAATACAGCCGCTCGTGTGGGACAGGCTGAAGACACTTCCATGAGTCAAACCCATCTGACAATGATTTGCAATGCCAGTATTGCCACTAATCTGATGTCAGTTTCAGAATTGGGGGTGTAGGGGTGGAGTCTAGACTGTCTATCTGTAGATAGCAAATGGGAACTCTGTGTGGGCATGGATTTCTCCTGAGAATTCTTGGAAATCTGGTGGTATTTCCCCCTTGGAGATGGGAGACTCACAACTCAACCCCTTGGAGATGCTCTAGTGATAAGACACAAGGCTGACTCGCTGTGAGACATCCTGGAGAAGCCACCTGGGCTTACACTAATGGAATCAGACCTCTGAAGCCACAGATACTCCTGCTAGTGCTGAGATGCTTGAGAAGCCACAGAGAGGCCCCTACCACCACTGGATACACAAGACTCTGCACCCACTGGCCCGTGATTGTCCTTGTGTCATTATATGTGTCTCCTGAGTCGGAAGAAGACTTGATAAACTGGTATCAGACATATGGGCTAATATCAGGCTTGTGGACTTGGACTGGACTGGGCTGGGATGCTTTCTCAATGCTTGTATATAAACCTCTCCCTTATATACATATGCGTGTTTATGAGTCTGTTTCTTTAGTCTACCCGGACTAACACAATTTCCACGCAAAGGGGCTAAGAGCCAGAAAAGGGGACCTGGGTCAGCTGGAGCAGTCTTTGAACTGCCCCCGGGCCATCGCCTGCTCCTCAGAGAACGTGGAGGCTCTCTACTCCTGTCAAGATTTGCAGCTTTGGAAACTCCATACAACCTCGCCGGAATTCAGTCAATGGTGGGACTCAATTCAAAAGCAGTCTGCTGGCTGGGCTGGGGGACCACAGGATTCCAGGCAAGCCTGAGGAGATTTAATTGAGAGTAAAAATCCACTTGTTCACGGCCATCAAGTCGATGGCCCACTCGTTGTGGCCCATTAGGATAGGGTAGAACTGTTCTTGTGAGTTTCCGAGACTAACTCTTCACAGGAGTAGGAAGGCCCCTCTTTCTCCTCTGGAGCAGCTGATGATGGCGATCTATGGGCCTTGAGGATTGCAGCTGATTGCAGAACCACTACACCGTCAGGACTCCTAATTGAAGGCCAAAGGGCCATCTAGGTCAGAAGCAACAAAGCCCACATGGAAGAAGTACCCTAGCCTGTGTGACCATGAGGTGTTGAAGGGATTAGTTATCAGGCATCAAGGAACTAAAAACTATATCATTCTAAATGAAGGGGAGTACAGATTGGGGACCCAAAGCCCATCTGTATGTGAAGCGACATCCCTTACAGAAGGGTGGCAGGGAGGAGGTGAGCCAGTCAGGGTACAGTGTAGCAACAATGAAACATGAAACTTTCCTCTAGTTCTTAAATGCTTCCTCCCCCCTTCCACTATCATGATCCCAATTCTAGCTTACAAATTTGACTAGGCCAGAGGATGTGTACTGGTACAGACAGGAGCCGGAAACATGGAGAATTCAGGGCAGATGATCCCGGCAGGACCAGTGGTGAAAGTGGCAAAACTGGGTGGGTGGAGGGAAGGTGAGGTAGAAAGGGGAGCTGACTAAAAGGGTCTACATATAACCTCCGCCCTGAGGGACAGACAAGAGGGAAGTGGGTGAAGGGAGACATCTGACAGTGTACAATATGACACAATAATAATAATAATTTATAAATGATCAAAGGTTTAAGAGAGAGAGAGGCGTAAGGAGGGAGGGGGAAAATGAGGGGCGAACACCAAAGGCTTAAGTAGAAAGCAAATGTTTTGAGAATGATTATGGCAACACATATACAAATGTGCTCTGCATATAATGGATGGATTGTGATAAGAGTTGTATGAGCCGCCAATAAAATGATTAAAAATGTATATAAGAACACACACACACACACACAAAGAACACAGACAAGCAAACAAAAACCCATCAAGATGATGCTTGTTAGACCCTGGAGAAGATACGGAGGAACATGAAACAGGGCGGTTGCCTCAGCAAATTTCAATGACAGCCCCAGGTTGTTCATGCTAACAGGAGGAGATAGCAGCAATCTTCAAAAGGCGCACTGCCCTCTAGCCCACTTCGACTCGCAGTGACCCTACAGGACATGGCAGACCTGCGCCAGCTCGTTTCCGAGAGTGCCCATCTTTCAGAGAGCAGGAAGAGCCACCTCTCTGTGGCGAGCGCCTGGTGGCTTTGAACTGTGGTCCTTTAGGGTCACAGTCCAAGGTGCGACCACTAAATGTCACTGGGCTCCCAAGAATGTAAACACACACACACACACACAAATAGAAAAACAAAATATTCCATGAATTCACTACATTCACTACCTAGGGTTTTCTTATATACTGAAGCCCGATAATTATCACCACTACGGTTTGCGGGCTTTTGTGGCTTGCGGTCAATAAAAAGTCATTCTCTGGCTTTTATATTGGAACCATTCTTTCTGTCGGTATTTCAGTTCTTTTGTCTGGTTTGGGGGTGGGGGGGTGGGGGGGTGGTGGAGAAAGAATAAAATTGCCTCTCCTCAGGGTTCAGTGAACAAAACAGGTCACCAAGCTCTGGCTGAGCACAGGGTCATTTCTCAGGTAGATGGAACCGATTCTCCTCAGAAAGACCATTAGTCCACAGGCTCCCCAGAGCCACACAACAAGCAGGGCAGCCATTAACCGCCTGGGCAACGCTGAGTCTGGGCCGCAGAGGGTTAAAAGGAAATATCAAGCTATTGTTGCTTCTCCTTGGGTTCCGCTCAGCTTTTCTGTAATTCTCTAGAGCTCGGCAGCTGACAGCATGGATTTTTATTGAAGAAATGCTATGACATTTGTTCTAAATGTCACATTTCTACCTCCCCCACCCCTAACTAAAAATAGCATGTCACTATATCCCTACCCCTAATGAAATCGTTGGCTGGGAAATGACATCGATAAGCAAAATGAAGCCTCTAACCTTTCCTCTCCTCTGCTGGAATGTTTTTATTTATTCCTGGGTAACATTTGGTATCTTTTGTCAGCTGAGATCAAAGGGACAAATCAGTAAATTTTACTGCGGAAGTAAGTTTGAGCACCGGGGGACTGCTATTTCAAAAGCCGGTTTCAGGCAGGCGCTGCTGTCATTTGGGTAGTGATCTAGTGACTGACAGAAAATATCTGTAGAAGTAACGTGCGCGCTCATAGCGATGTGACATTTTATGAGCAGTTTGATTGTTTTCATTACTCTGCTTGTAGTCTGGTAAAAAGCAAGTTGGAAAGCCAGTAAAGGAATATGGAAAGGTTGTCAGGATGATACTGTAAGGACAACCTCGAAATTGGGCTGTTGCATTTCATAAGACTTGGTGGCAATTACCCGCAAGCGGTCTTAAACGCCACACATTGACTCCCAGCGCTCCATCGGATCAATTCTACAGTCACGGGTTTCACTGGGAAGAGTGTTTGGGCTAATTGGCATGAAAAGCCAGGCTTCAAGTACGTTTTATGAAGGCTTTGGGTAGACATGTTTCTTGGGTCTCATCTCAGTTTCCTTTGAAGGGTGGAAGGTACGATCAGAGAGGGAAAATTCCATGCAACAAGATCCATATCTGCACTGTTCTCTTCAAATGTGGTATTCTGCTAAAAGAAGCAGATTGCTCAAAATGTAGTCTGGAACTACAGGGGCGGGCCATAAAAAGAAACCCTTGCCAGATGCTCTGGAAGGAGCTGGAATGTTTAGTGGGGGACGTACGGGGGGTGCTGGATGCATTCCCACCACTCAATGCTTTCTGCTGCTTGGAAGAATGTGCTGCTTGGTGAATGCACAGCTTATTATATGATGGTGTACTCCCTGCCCCCCGCCCGCCCCCCCCAAAAAAAAACCCAAACAAACTGGAATTGCACTGGGTAGAGCGAAGCTGTGGTAGTATGCATTTTCCCGCTAGGCGAGTATTAAGCAACTTGCTCTGAGTTAGTGCACTCAATGGTGTCGCCTGGGAAAGTTCTCTCTGGCCACAGTGAATTTTTTTTTTAATAAAAGTTTCACTTGAACCTCGCTTTTTGTGATGGATGATTTAAGGGAACAGAGTGCAGCTGTAAAATTGTGTTTCCTGCTCAGGAAAAATGCTGCAAAAACTGTTGTGATGTTGAACACAGCTTACAAGGACAGCGTTATGGGAAAAACTCAAATGTACAAGTGGTTTTCTCATTTCAAAAAAGGTGAAATGTCAAGTGATGACAAAATCTCATTCTGGATGTCTGTCAATTTGTCAAACAGAAAGAAATGTCTACTCATAGGGCATTTGGAGTTCATACCTCCAGGTCAGACTGTTAATCAAACTTTCAACTTAGAGCATTATTTCCTAATACCAAGACCATTTAATATGGTTCCTCGTGTTGTGGCGACCCCCCAACCATGAAATTATTTTTATTGCTACTTCCTAACTCTAACTTTGCTACTGTTAAGAATTGTAATGTAAATATCTGATATGCAGGATGTATCTTCATGTTACAAATTGAACATAATTAAAGCACAGTGATTAATCACAAAATAATATGTAATTACATATTGTGAAATAGTCATTTCTAATGACAATGAAAATAAATGAAATTTTGTCTGGAAGCATGGTGTATCATGGGTAACAGTTTTCACTCTGAGTACTAGTACATGGGTGTATCTGCATGTGGATAGACCTGCCTGGAGATGGATAGAGGAGTGTTGTTTTGGTTCCAAAGACCATCGGAAATATGTCTTAGGGTACCCCTGTGAAAGGCATTCAACCCCCTAGGGGTCTCGACCCACAGGATGAGAACCACTGATTTAAAGGTTCTGAAAAGACTGTGTAACCGTGTGACCAAAAAAAAAAAAAAAAAAAGCCTGATCTGTGGTTAAGGGGGACTGGTTTTACCACCACAACCATGCACCCGCTTGCGCGGTCATCTCAGTGTGCCAGTTTTTGGCAAAAAGAAAACAAAACCCAGCATGGGATTGAGCCCCGGTGGTGTAAGTGGTTGTGTGCGGGACTGCAGCCCGCGGGCTTGGCGGTTCAAATCCAGCGGCGGCTCTCAGGTGCAGCACTGGGTAGCGTCCACGACCACCAGAGACAGTGATGCCCAAAAAACCAAAAACCAAAACAAACAAACAAAAAAACCCAGCATGACTGCGGCCCACTGGGACGGAGGTTCAATTCCAGCAGTGGGGTTGGGCCTCCTACTCTCACCACCAGAGACCAGTGATGCCAAAAAAACAAACAAACAAAAAACCCAGCATATCTCTCTTGCCCCACATACCTACTTACCTGACCTTACTCTGTGTGACTTCTTTTTGCTTAAGTGAATGAAGACGGACATGAGAAAACAGCAATTTGATGACATAGAAGATGTGAAGAAAAAAAAGGTGAGGTGCTGTTAGCTGTCCAAACAGATGAATTTTAAAAAAGTTTCCAAGAATGGAATCACAGATTTGACAAATGTAATAAGGGTAATGGAGAGTACTTTGAAGGCAGTAAGGTTGTTTTATTTAAAAATATTTTTAAATCTAGTTTTGAAGGAAATTTTATTTGGGGGCAGGGGGTACCCCCCTCTTATAAGGTATCCTTTAGATGCTTGTCTCTAGCAGTTTGAAGTGGGATGTTTAGCACACATATGTATTTGTTGTTTCGTGGAGGCATAATCTGGGAATCCTAAGTCACTTGTGGGTAGATGGGGTAGAAACACTTGATAAGTGAATGTAGCCAATTTCCCAGGAGCTGTAACTAGGTGTGGACTCTCTCGTGGTCCATGTATGTGGAAACACTCAGAAGCTTCTGAGTTGTTGCTTTTCCTTTTCAATGTCTTTTATTAGCATAATTTAGGGGCCCAACTAACCATGTGTTGCAAGGCTGCTTGAGAATTTGAGGCTTCACAAAGACTTCAGGATAGAGTCCTCGTAAATGCCAAAGGACCAATGTACAAGAGGGCTTCCAAAGCTGGTGAAAGAAGTCCATTATTTTGTATTATTATTATTCTTTTTCTTGTTTTTTTCTAAGTTTTTTGGGGGCTGGTACAACTCTCACAATCCATCCATCCATCCATTGTTTCAAGCACATTTGTACACTGTTGTCATTATCATTCTCAAAACATTGCTTTCTATTTGAGCCCTTGGGATCAGCTCCTCATTTCCCCCCCTCCCAGTCCATTATCTTTTTTTTTTTGGGAGGGGGCATCACTGCTCTCTGGTGGTCGTGGATGCTACCCAGCGCTGCTCCTGAGAACCGCTGCTGGATTTGAACCACCAAGCCTGCGGGCCGCAGTCCTACACTCAACCACTTACGTCACCGGGGCTCAGCCAGTCCATAACCTGTTAATTCCATTTTTCAAGAGAGAATTCCAATTTCCAGAATTAAAAAAAAAAATTCCACCTGTACACAAATGTGGAAGCCGGCAAAGCAAAGTGCCCTTTGTACTGTCTACTACCAAGGATTTTCTTCTAGGAATTCCCTGGGCTATAAATAAGATCTCTTCCTAAGTATGTCTTTGAGCTGAATTTTTAGGGGGGTCAGAATGTGCCCTGTGGTAGTTACATAATCTGTTGCCAATTTGAAACTTAAGAGTGAAGGGCTGGAATCTAGCCTGTCAATCAGGTGGCAGCTTGATGGCCTTATTAAGAGGCGCTAAGGAGCTAAAGAGCTCATTGGAGGTGGGACACAGACTCACTCCCTGGGAGATATTCCTGCTGAGAAGACACATGGAGCTACACTAGAGCCCTGGAGCTGAAGAAGCGTGTGGATACCCCAGCCAGTGCTGAGATGCCTCCATTTCCCATGAATCCACAAGACTTTCCACCTGTGATCCTCATGCATCGGCATCATTGCTTGTGCTGTGTGAGTCGGAAAAGGAATTTACAGATTGGCATTGGGCATATGGGCTAATCCAGTGGTTCTCAAGCCGTAGGTCATGACCCCTTTGGGGGGAGGGTCAAGTGACCCTTTCACAGGTGTTGCCTGATTCATAACAGTAGCAAAATTGTAGTTATGAAGTAGCAACGAAAATAAGTTTATGGTTGAGGGGTCACCACAACATCAGGAACTTTACTAAAGGGTCGTGGCATTACGAAGGCTGAGAACCACTGTACTAATATCAGACTTAAGGACTGATATTAGGTGATCTGCACTAGGCGGGGATGTTTTCTCAATATCTAATTACTCTTGTATATAAAGCTCTGTCTTATACATATGAGTGCCTATGAATTTTGTTTCTCTCGTCTACCCAGACTGACACAGTCACAAAGAGTTGCTACTTAGTGGAAGAACAAAGACCTCATGGTGGCCCATTGGTACATTCTGGATGATTCATCACAACATTGGCAGTTCAAATCCACCAGTCCCTCCATGAGAGAAATATCAGACTATCTACTCCTATAAAGATTTATAGTTCCACAAACACCAGGGTTGATATGAGTGAAAACTGACTCATTGACATGGATTCTGTCTGCCCAAGAACAAGTTGTCAAGAAGTTGGATGTGGGTCACTCAAGGAATTCATTCTCTTAAAATTTTTTTAAAGCAGTAAATGATAGTATGTTTTACCTTGCTGCAATTCCTAATGCCCCAAATGTTTACCTACAGTTTAAGCCCCTTTAGGAAGGCTTCTATATTAATCATTTTATCCTTAAGTGGCTATCACAGAGGATGCACATAGTGAACATGAACATGTTCATATGGGCTAAGGATGATGTCCTTTATGTCAAAATATGAAACTTTAACTCATTATGCAAAAAACTAGCTAAAAAAAATCATTCTCCACTAGATAATACCCCTGAGCCGTGGCGGTGGTTGTAGTGGTTGTACCGTGGACTGTTCAGCCCAAGTTCATCTGTCTGAAAGCACCAACTACTCTGCAGTAGAAACATGGAAACCTTCCACTCCCATGAAGAGTTTTTGTCTCAGAAACTTATAGAGGCAGTTCTACTCGGTCCTCCTAGGTCACGGGGACTGGACACTGACTTGATGGCAGGCAGGGAGGTTGGGAAGAAGGGCTGGGGAATGACTTGTGAGGACTCAGCCCTAGATAAGCCCACAGAGCATAGTTCTATTGAGACACACATAGGGCTGTGCCAGGAGTCTGAACTGACTAGTGTTTGCTTGTGTAAAGATTATCGGGGAGAAAAAATAAAATCAAGAAAACAACAAAATAATGAGGCTGCTGTTCATTGCTATCAAGTTTACTCTGACTTACGGATCCCCCATATGAGAAAAGTCTGTGCCTTAATTTTTGATCAATAAGCCTGTAGCTTCTATTGTATATTGTCTCTGCCATCCCGGATTTTATCATTTATCCCTATGGGTGTTCTTCCTTCCTTCCTTCCTTCCTTCCTTCCTTTCTTATCAGTATAGCATCCATCTTCAAAATGATAACCAGATGTTTTAAAACTCTAGTCATTTCTCATTTGAAAATACAGCCAGTGTGCTTTTGAAAAAGCCCACACACTATTACTTACTATCTACAAATGGAAAACATATCCCCCAAACCCCTAATTTTAGGAGAATAGGCTCAAATGACTTCATAAGAAGTTCCAACTCAGTACTGTGAGTCTCTACAGTAGGGTATGGTGTGAACTGCTCACCACAAAGTCAGTGGTCGGAACCAACCAGTCACTCCACAGAAGAAAGATGTGTCTCCTCTAATGGTCTACAGCATCAAAACCCCAAGTGGGCAGCTCTATTCTGACCTATATGGTCATTACGAGTCAGAATTAACTTGATGGCAGTGGGTTGAGTATACAAAATACTGAAAAAGAAATGATTCCATATTTCATAAAATACATAGTATGTATGAACACACATACGCACACACGACAGTCTTCAAAATTTTGTGTGGGGGAGATGGCACTTCCTTTTACTTCTGTTTTTCCCAAATTTCTTGAAGTCCCCTTGTAGGTATGTGTGTGCATACATAAGTATACTGTTATCTTAATAGATGTACATATACACACACATGTTGAGTCTGTTTCAACTCAGAGGGATCCCTTGTGTTGGACTAGAAAGGCTGTAATCTTTAGGGAAGGAGGTTGTCAGAGCTTGCTGTGTAGTCGGTTGGAACAGCAAGCCTCTCAGCCCACCAGGAGTGCACGGTTACATAGAAAGAGCTACACACACACACACACACACACATAGATCTTTAACTCACTCTTGGTTAAGACTTGCCCTTCAATTTGGTCTTTTCATTTGGTTTGCTAAAGGATGGACTGCATGAACATATCTGCAACATGGAGCAGGGAAGGGAAGGCCACCTTCCTTCCTGCAGAAGTCCATTATTTCCCTTGATGATCCCTCTAGTAAGACCCAGTCCTGTCCCCAAGTCCATTCATAAAACATTCCCATCTTACTGTGTGTCTTCTCCCTCCCCCTCCCCGAGAAAACATTTATTAACTGAAGCTTCCAACTGTGACAGAAATTACAGTCATGTTAATGGTACAGATGGTGTAAAAAATGCAATCTAAAAACATGATTAAAAAACTAAGGAGCTAGGTAACCCAAGTTCATCGCGGATATGGCTGACCAGACATCTATGAGGAAGGAAATACACGCTTTTGGTTAATTAGTTTGCTTTTATCCATCCCTGTAATTAGAACATGCCTTTCTCCTACTTAATCCTAAAACAGTCATTAGATTTAATAAACCTTTTTAGATTGCCACAAATGAGAAAATGAATTAGTTAAAAAAAAGTAAGCATTAAGCTGGCATTAGCAATATGGCTGTAACATAACGTGAATAAAAATGTTTTTGTTTAATTATTGATGAAATATATCATTTTATAGCTTGTTGCAGAAGATTAGACGGTTGGGTTTTTTTTTTTTCTGTCTTTTTCCTCAGGTTCATAAAGTTGTAAAAACAGGAATGTCATCTCCACAGGTGCCTTCCCAGCAAATGGAAGCGATTGTTAATCACATTTTCTAAAATCAACCATAATTAGCTTCTCAAGTCAAAGCAGAGTTGGAATTCCACCTGAGTAGCAGAGAGAGGGAGGTCTCCTTGTGGGATCACTAGCTAATTTGGCCAGTATCCTTTACAAGGCTCCTGCAAACTGACAGCGGAAAGAGGGCTACGTTAGCCTGTGATGTACTTATGACTTCCACCTCTAATCCTTGGTGGGATGGTCAGGTACTCTCACAGGGATTCAGAATGACACCCTCCTCTATGGTCCCTCAAATACACCCTGTTTGTTGATCTGCTATGATAGTTGCTTCCTTATAGGACTCAAAGCCTAGAAACAACTATTGTTTTTTAAAAAAAGTTATAAATGACATACTGTGAAGCACTGTCTGTACTCAACGTCAACAAGGATCTCAATAAAACCACCTTTGATCTCCCAAGTCAAGAGGCTTCTCCTGAGGGAGAGTCTTCCAGCAAATCACTGTGGTGGACAGCAGGCCCTACTTACTGACATATTCCCCAGCCAACATCCAGTCCAATAGCTTAGCCTGTATTGAAGAAGGAAGAAGTTCCTTGGTCAGAGTATTGCCAAAGGACCATGGACAACCACAGGCACGCACAAAGGTTGCTTGGAGTCTTCATAGAGTGGGGGAAAGGCAGGTAGGAGAAGGTATACTGTGAGTATAGGACAACAGCACAACCCCAAAGAACTCCTGGATGGAAGGTAAAGTTCAAAGGCACCTCAGGGGCACTAGTTTATGTCCTGATAGACACTACATGCTTTAGGAAGGACTACCATGATCTCCTCTTTGCTGCAAAGCTCACATGGCTAAGAATGATGGCAACTAGGACCACTGATGTCTTTCCACATGTATTCTGAGTTGAACTTTGAAACTGACAGGGCAGAGTAGACAGGTGAGCATCAGAGATCAGGGTTATAAGACATTAACAGCAGTATTTTTGCAATTTCTGAAAATGAAAGAATGGCACTCCATGGAGATGCCAGTTAGTTTTTTTAGCCATCTATCTCAGTCTTCTAGCTTTGGTGGGGGTGGCGGCGCAGGGAAAGGAGGCCTGGTGGTGTGGTGCAGTGGGTGCTAATCTGAAGGTCAGTGGTTCAAACCCACCAGCCGCTTCCCAAGTAGGTATGCTGGTGGTGTAGTAGGCTACAAGTTGGGCTGCTAATCACAGGGTTAGAAGTTCGAAACCACCAGCCTCAGAAGAAAGAGGAGGCGTGAGAGTTTCGATTTCAGAAACGGACAGAGGCAGTTCCTTTCTGTCCTGAAGGACTGCTACGAGTTGGAACCAGCCCCGTGGCTGTGCGTGTGAGTGAGCGGGCTGCTTCACAGGAGAAAAAGGAGGCCACTTGCTCTCGTAACTATTTACTCACAAGAATAAGTTTCCCTTCTGCGGAGTCTCTAAGAGCTGGAATGGGCTTCATGACAGTAAGCTAGAGGGAAGTTTCTAGACCCCCTAGGTTTAGAAAGTACACCTAGAAGCTCAGGTGCGAGACTTAGTCCTTGAGGCCCCAGTCACTAAAAGATTCAGCTGTCAACCCAAAGGTCAGCAGTTGGAGTCTATTAGCCATTTGATGGAAGACCGTGGGGTAAGTCTGCTTCTGTAAAGAGTTACAACCTTGGAAACTGAAAGAGTCAGTTCTCTTCTATCCTGTAGAAGTCAGAATTGACTTCATGGCAATAGGTTTTGGCTCCTAGTCAGTATTTGGTCCAAATTTCCTTCTGCTTGTAGACCAGTAAGGCAAGCAGGAAGACTCAATGCTGATAGTGATTTGAAAGTGCCTCCTCTCCCCACCAGTTTTCACGTGCACTTGTTTTAATAATCACACTACATTCTAGTCCCTGGCATCCTCCGGGAACGCTCACACTTTATGTTGCCTTGGGTCAAAGGTATTGAACTACAGGACGTGTCACAAACTGTGTGATTTGTATAAGAGTCATAGCATCTCTGAGCTGCAGTGGCCTCATTGCAAAATGGAGTGGCTGGATAAGATGACCTCGAAGATTTTTTTCCCAACCTAATACTAAAATGACTTGATTTTTTGCTCTCTTCCCTAATACCCTAGATTGCAAATCTGATTTACTGTTCTTTGTTGGGATTAATTTTGAATGTTCCCTAAAAAGAAGCTGGGAATTAAGTTAAGAATAAACTGCCTCTCTCTAAACGAGGTAAGATAAAAGAGATGTGTGTCAAAATGGTGTCTGACCTAGGGGTTAATAGAGAATTCCAGCTTTCTGGGATGTTGCTTTTTTTTGCAGGAGCAGGCAGTGGGTTGGATAAAAAGAAAATCTCTTCTCGTAATAATGTCATCAAGCTTTTGGATTTATTTTTAAATCTTTGAGGAGTAACTACAAAGGAGGCATTTCTTATAAACATGAAAATATCAACTCAGTAAATGGAGATGTTTACATTGTTAGGGCAATTTAAAATTTTTATGGACACTCTGCTCTTCATCACTAAGAACAAACAGGAGAATCTGTCTACATTTACCAGTCAGGGTATCATTCGGGGATGGAAAAGGGGAGAGGCCAGAAAGTATGACTCTGAGTCCACTGCGTGCGGCTGAGCCACCCAGTCCTGCAGCCCTCCGAGGAACACGTGCAAGACGTTAACCTGCGGAAGGCTCACCGTCGCTCCAGGGAGCAGGATTGCCTGGTGCTGATGCCCCTCAGGACCCCGGGACACCTTTTGAACACGCGATGGAGTTGAAACCACGTTGTACACCTCTCGGAGCAAATTGGGAGACTTAAAATAGGTCATCTTAGGAAACATGTCAAGTTATGGCTTTTGCCTTCATCTTCACCCTCCTCCCCAGGAAATATAGTGCTCTCTGCTTCACCTTGTGAGAACTACCAGGTGATGCAGCAATGACCCCTGAGTTAGTTGGCGCAGACTAGAGGAACAAATCCATAGATGTGTATAAGAAAGAGGTTTATATATAAGAGCAACTCTACATTAAGAAAACATCCTAACCCAGTCCAGTCCAAGGTCGTAAGTCTGATATTAGCCAATATGTCTGATTCCAATCTATAAAGTCCTCTTCAGACTCACAAAGCACATGCAATGACACCAGGGCAATCAAAGGCCAGTGGGTGCAAAGTCTTGTGTATCCAGTGGCATTGTAAGCATCTCAGCACTGGCAGGGATCTCCGTGATGCCTTTCTGGCTGGTTCCATCAGGGTAAGCCCATGTGGCTTCTCCTCCGGGATGTCTCACAGGGAGTCAGCCTTGTGTCTTGTCGGCAGAGCTTCTCCAATGGACTGAGTCGTGAGTCTCTCACTTCCAAGGAGGAAATAGAGCTAGCTTTCCCTCTCAGGGGAAGGACACACAGACACAGAGGTCTCATTGGCTATCTCCAGATGGACAGGCTAGACTCCACCCTTACACTCTTAATTCTCAAATTGACACCAGATTAGGTGACTGCCTCAGCCCCCGTTGACTCTGTTGCTGCTGTTCGATCCCCTTGAGCGGGTCCCAGCCTCCTGGTGAGTCCATACACTGCAGAACAACAGACCGCCTGGTATCAACTGTTCCCAAGATCACTTCCAAAGGGCTGGACTATTGAGCTCTACAAGGTTTTCAGGGTCTCATATTTGGAAACAGACCACCAGCTCTTTTTTTTCTCTCCCGTCCCCCGGTCCAATTCTGTGTAGAAGCTCTGTGAAAACTGACCAGCAACACAGAGCCTCCATGGATGAACAGGTAGTGGTGGCTCCTGAGACAGCCTGCCAGGGAACTGAGCCAGGTGTCCAGCAAGGAAGGCAGGAATTCTAGCCCGGAGCCAGCCCTGTTTCTGATGCCGGTCTGTGCTGTGATTATTAGGTGCCGCTGCCTCAGCTCCAACTCGTGATGGCCGCTGGTCAGGTGAAGGAAGCATGGCCAGGTGCTGCACCACCGTCACCATCGGAGCGACACTAGAGGCTTTCTTTTTTTTCGCAGCCACGGTGTCGATTCATTTCTTTGAGGCACGTTTCCATCGATGACATGCTACAAAAGTTGAAGTCCTTCTCCAAGACCTGGTCCTTCTTGGTTCGTTTGTCCAGAAGGTGGTCTTCCTCTGTGGTGGTGAGGTGCTAGACTTGACATACGGTGGAAGGAAACACTGCTTGTTCCCGGTAGTGTGGAACCCACTGCTGTGGCCACTGTGTCAGTGCATCTCGATGAGGGTCTTCCCCTTTTCTCCTGCCTCTCATCTTCCTCTCACCCCAAACCCATTGCCATCGAGTGATCCTGTCTCATCACGGTCCCTCGGGTCCTGACACTGTGCACCTCAAGGGGGGAGAGCGGGAAGTCTCACCTTGTTTCCCCGGAGAGGCTGCTTTGAATTACTGACCTGGGGGGCTACCCATTAGCACCACCGAGACCCCCTGGCTATCTTCCACTAAGCTAACATTTCCAGAGATGGGCCGTAGGATTTTCACAACTCTGTGTGGTTCGTCGGACAACTTAACAATTGCATGCCCATTTTTTGCAGGGAAGAAAACCTTGGCTCAAAGAAGTGACTCCGACCACCCAGCCCAGTGGGGTAATAATTCCTCAGCAAAGTGCTTTTTGTAGTCAGTACGATGCCCACGTTTATTACTACCACCATGTTCCGACGATGGCTTGCGCCTATCTCTGCAAAGGATAACAAAACTGCAACCATCATCTAGACAGCATTCCCACCTTTCTTGGCTACGCTATGCTGAGCTCACATCCTCGGGCTTTTCTCTTAGGCAGCGAGGAGGTAGTCCTTCCTTAACCTCGGAGTGGTCGGACAGCATCAAGAAAGCCCTTAGTCACGGCCCGAGTCCTTCCAGCAAGCTGTCACTGGAAGTTCAAACCGAGAGCAGCGGAGCACATGATTCCCCTCCTGGCTCAGGTCCCTGGAGACACCGCTCTGGAGAAGGACAGCCTTCAGAAATGGTGTTGGGTACAACCAGTGGACTTTCAGGTTGACTTCATGTGGAAAGCAAACAGGACCAAACAAGGACGCTGGCACGAGCCAGCCAGCACAGAGTGCAGTGTTGATCGTTTTTTATGGTTGAATAATAAACAAAAAAAAAAGTGCTTACTTTTCACTTATCACAAATAACACTGGGAAATGAAACCACCTAACAGAATGGCATGTGAACAACCCAGGACACGCAGGGAGATGAGAAACCCGGCAAGTCGGAAATGGGAAAAATCCATTTTGAATTCAAGAGAAAGGAGTTTCAAAAAAGACCCTGGCAAAGAGTGGGTGCGTGCGTGCGTGCGTGTGTGTGTGTGACCTCATGTCCCGTCATTTGCTGCAGCAGGCAGCTTCTGGGCTGAAATGCATGCCTTAAAAGTTTATGTGACCATACTTGATACTCGGAGACGGCTCATCAGCACAGATGCGTGCTCTAAACACACGCCATAGGACATACACAGAGCGAAACAAAACTGTGTGGTAGAGAGAGGCTGCAAGAAAAACAAACTGAGAAACGTGTGACTCTGTTGCTGCGTGTCTATGACGTTCCTCATTTGAGGTACTCTGTGATGCATTTAGGTTTGAACCTGTAGCAACATTGTGCTTTTCGCGTCTAAGAAACTGACAGATGACTTCATGACATGTGAACTTGCTGGATTCCATCTCCCCCCTGGAGGACCAGGATGAGAGAGAACCAACACATTAATTAGGTCTCTTATATTTTGAGCTGGGTGGAATGAGTCTGCACACAGGCTGCATACATCAGCCATTCTTCTCGGTAACAAGGCAAATTAGATATTTATGCAGCGACTCCAAAACAGAGCAGACATGCTGTCTGGCAGGATTTTTTTCTCCATTAGTTAGGACTCTTGTAAGTAAAGCTGAGGAGTTTTAGCAGGCTGCCCTGCAACCCTGCTATACATAAACAAACTTTATGAGGGTCATCCTGCCTCTTGTTTAACAGTCAATAAATGCACTCAGGCCATTCCCATTGCCAACTTCTGATGATCACTTTATAAAAATAATGTTTCCCTGCTCGAGTGTGCACATAAACTAGTTCATATTCATTTTTTATGACTGCTTCATTACAATGCGTGCCTCCCATTTCTCCTAATGCACCCGGTTGGTCGCCCTGTCATGTTCTGCTGGATGGCATGGCTCATTGTGGAATCGTCATTATACCCAACACAAGGCTGGGCATGTCAGACCCGAAGCCCATAACCTGGTCGCGGGGGCAGCTATGGCGAGAGCCCTTTCACCTGCTGAGTCAGCCAGCCTCAATTTGGTTGCTGCTTTCATAATTTTATTTCCGTGGCTGCTATTTGGGATAGAGGCAACCAAACTCTACCCCCACTGCAATAGTCCCGGCATGGATCCTTCAGGAGGGATCATGACTTTTTGTCTCATTCCGTCACCATTCTCATCCTCCTCTCCTGGCTTATTCTTGATGGTGGCACTGATTGTACGGCTCTTTGTGATATGACTGAACTATCGAATTGTGTGGCATGTGGATTATGTCCCCATAAAAAGGCTCAAAACAAAGCGACACAGAAACTCACTGTCCTCAGACGTTCCTTTCTCGTCTCCTGGCTTGCTCTTGTCAATTTGATGCCATGTCTAAAACCAGACGTCCTGCCATTGAGCCCACGCTGGCGCATAGCAACCCTACGGGGTCCAGAACTGCCACCTCGATGGGTTTCCAAGGCTGTGGATGTTTCCTGGACCCCAAAGCCTCCTCTTTCTCCCATGGAGCAGCTGGTGGACCTTGCAGGTTACCCGCCCAACTTGTGACTCACCACACCACCAGGGCTCCTTTGGTGTCATTCTTAAAAGGATATAATGCAGACCAAGGGCCTAAGTAGGAGGGCGTTTCAAGAACAACGATGACAACAAATGTACCAATGTGGCTTGCATACAATAGATGTGTGTACCGATTGTCATAAGATTTGTGTGAGCCCTCAATAAAATGGTTTAAAAAGAAGGATATAATGCTCTAATGCTCAAAGAGGATGACTTTTACTCATGATGTTAAACTATTATTCGGTGTTAAGAAAGTTTAAGGGGACATTTTCGATGCATGGTGTCAAGATTTGCCCAGAGCGATCATTTCTGCTCAACCGTCATGGCTCCATAAAATTTCCATACACTGTTGAGATTCCATCTGGCATCTCACCTCTTTTTGATGAGAATTCTATGGAATCTTTGATCAAAATGTTAAGTTTAAGGTTAGCTGGCTACTATCCAGTTTTTTGGACCTGAAAGCAAAGGAGGCTGTTATGGATGGAGGCAAGTTCTCCACTTAGATCTCACTCTCCTTATTCTTCCACGGTAGTTCCAGGTAAGGAAAATCAGATTGTGGTGACTTGGATGCAGTTTTCAAGCTTACTAGCATGGAGAAGAGGAGCACCCAACATTTCTTAAACCCATCAATTGGGGTGTTGCATGACACGGAGACCCTAAGGCTACAAACGAAGGAACTAAGTCTTGCGATGCGATCAGCTGGGCACAAGCAGCCTGAGCAGCTGCTGGCTTGCTTCTGTTGCTCTACCTACCAGGGTTAGTGAAGAAGTTTTGCTACTAGGGTTCCCGCTCTTACGCGCACAGGTCTATGACAAACAAGACATGTTTCCACACGTCTGTGATGATGGGAAGGCTGCAGGTAAGTTCTTTCAGAAATAAACCTGTCTTTGTCTAGCTCGGGTGTCTTTTAAAACAATTTCAATCAAGACCGAGACTCCCAAGGAGACTTCCTGGGACATTCAAGGCAGAAAGGTGAGGTCAGAGGGCTATGATGACCGTTTTGAAATGATAACATGATACATGTGGTCACAGGACCATTACAGGGGCTTACTTGGAGGGAGAAAATGGAAGACTGCATCGTTGAAAATAAAGCCAGGAAAGTTGTGCCGAGGAACTGTTTCACTAGCACAAGAACGTATCTTTTCATTCTTTGAAGGTGGCAAATTCCCTATAGGAATTTCATTGGGAAATCTCACCTCATCCACTCTACAGCCGTAAGCTTGCCCTTTTCAACTTGTTCTTGTTCATCAAACTCAATAACATTGAAAAGGCACATGATTTGATTCCTTTGAAAATGCCAAAACCTGTTATCTAGGCAACATGAGCATCAGACTGTAAAATTCTTCAAGGGAAGCTCAGAAAGATATGTGTAGGCCTAGATACAGGCAATATCCAGAAACAAGAGCTTCACATCTTGACAGTTTTGCTTAACCGAGGTTTCTATTATTTTGTAGCAATACTTTTAGACCTACTCTTATATGATCTATCACACAACTTTAGCCAACTCAAGTTTTCACAGGTGTACAACCTACTCAGCGGCATAACCCTACCTTTACTTAAGGCATTTTTTGAAACCCATTGGCTTCCCTTTTCCACTCCCCCTTAACCCAGGTAACCATGAATATACTTTGTTCTCTACATGTCTATCTTTTCCTCATTTCCTTATATAGGCAAGGTTATTTAACATGTGTCATTTTGTCATTGGCTTATTTTATCTAGCCTAACGTCTTCCAGCTCCATCCATATTATAGTACATATTAAGACTTCATTTCTACTAGGGCTGTGTCATCAAAGCAGACACAGGCCCTTTAATAATACATATTAATACAGTGGCTATGACAATGGGCTCAAATGTCATTGTGTGGCTGGCCCAGGAGAGGGTGATGCTTCTCCTTGGTCCACAGGGTCCACAATGTGTTGGAACCAACTCAATGGCACTAAGCAACAACTCATAGTGGTTGAGTACTGTTCGCGAGAGGCCTTCAAAAAGTTTGTGGGTAAATGGAGCTAAAAGACTCTCCCCAAATTTTTTAACTTCCTTTTCTTAACATATGCTCCATCACGGTCAAGATATTTTTGTGAAAAATGATACCAGCCATTTATTCCCTATCTATGGAATAATGATTCTAGAAACTTAATGATGTTAAAGCCATCTTTTCTACAGCATTATTGAAGAAAAATGGCTGCCCTTTAAAGATGTTTTAACATTCAATGGCAAGGGGGAAAATCCAGGAGGGGAAAAGCAGAGCTTTAAGATGGATGTCTGATAGTGAGGAGGGTATAGGAAGCCTGGTAGGGCTTGATCAAGGGCAGTGTAATCAAAAGGAATTACTGAAACCTAAATGGAGGTTGAACATGATAACGGGACAAAAGGGACGTAAAAGAAAATAGGGGAAAGGACTAGGAAGCAAAGGACATTTACAGAGGTCTAAATATGTAAATGTACATATGTAAATATGTTTATACATGATGTTGAGGAAATAGATCTAGGTGCATATATATGTAGGTTTAGTATTAAGGTAGCATATAGACATTGGGTCTTGACTCAAGTACTCCCTCAATACAAGAACACTTTTTTTCTATTAACCAGGCATGTTCACCTTCCTGACATGATTGCTGAAGTCAAAGTGGGTACATAAGCAAACCTGGTGAAGAATGATGATGGTGCTCAGCTATCAAAAGATATAGCGTCTGGGGTCTTACAGGCTTGAAGGTAAACAAGCGGCCATCTAGCTGAGAATAAAGCCCACATGGCAGAAGCACATTAGCATGTGTGATCACGAGGTGTTGATAGGATCAAGTATCGGGCATCAAAGAATAAAAAAATCATATCATTGTGAACGAGGGGGGGTGCAGAGTGGAGACTCAAAACCCATCTGTAGGCAAGGAGACAAGTCAATCAGGGTACAGTATAGCACCAATGAAACATTTGTCTAGTTCTTTAATGTTTCCTCTCCCCAACTATCATGATTCTAATTCTACCTTGCAAATCCAGCTAGACTAGAGCAAGTATTCAGGTATAGATAAGAGCTGGAAATGCAGGGAATACAGGACAGATAAACCCCTCAGAAACAGTAATGAGAGTAGAGACACCAGGAAGGTAAGGGGAAAGTAGAGTAGAAAAGGAAAAATGATCACAATAATCTACATATAACCTTTTCCCTGGGGATACGGACAATTGAAAAGTGGATAAACGGGAACATCAGACAGTGTAAGAGATGAAAAAAATTATAAATTATCAATCATTCATGAAGGGGGGAGGATGGGGGACACAAGGGGCAAAATGAGTTGATTCCAAGGGCCTAAGCAGAAAGAAAATATTTTGCGAATGAAGTTGACAACAAATGTACAAATATGGTGGATGGATGGTGAAAAGAGTTGTATGAGCCCACATAAAATGATTAAAAAACAAAACAAAACAATTTATGCCTAAGATTTTCTCCTTAGTACTTTCATAAAATACAGGGGCATTTTCATGTTTTAGAACTCTCCGGTGAAGGTTTCCTGGGAGATATTCTTCTAAAGCTTTGGTGAACTTTCTCAAAACATTCTCTCAATAAGCGGATGTTTGCATGATTTGGCCATCAAGAAAGTGAACAAGTCAGATATCTTGAACCTCACCCAAGACCGTTGCCAGGGTTTTTGCCCATGACTGATCTGTTTTTGCTTTGACTGAACCCTCTTTCTACCTCTTAGCAGTCACTGCCTGGATTGTGGTTTGTCTTCAGGATCGACGAGAGAAGTTCATGTTTCATCTCCTGTTACAATTCTTCCACGAAATGCTGCAAGATCATGATCTCAGGTGTTGACAATCGTCATTACAATCATCACAAAAGCTCTACTCGAGTCTGACTTGGGCAATGGCCTTTGAACACTCAAGGAGCAGCATGTTTTCTCAATTTTAATTTTTCAGTCAGTATTGCATCAACTGAAGCAATCAAGGGATGTCTGTTGGGTGGCCTATTCATTGATTTATTTTTTTACTGTTAATTACTGGCTCTTTTAATCAGGGCAAGGACACAATTAATTGCTTCCTTGCAAATTGATGTGCATGCTCTGCCACTGCAGGCTTTTCCTGAAACGTGACCTGCTAGTCCCTTCTTCGGTGAAAGAAGAGACAGTGTGCTTCCTATAAAGATGTCCAGCCTATACAGAGCTGCCACAGGTCAGCCCTGACCTGATGGCAATGAGTACTTAGCATCTACTGCAAGTGATGTGTCCATCTTCAAACTGCCAATGGCTTGGGGGCGTTGTTCCCTGCAATTTTCCGAACACGTCAGTGACTTCACCGTTCTTCCACCCAAGCTTCCCCGATAAATCTGATGTTGACTCCTGCTCCAATTTGCGTAGAACTCATTCTGCTCAGAGAGGCGATCTTTTCAAACTACTATCTTACCCTTCTTAGGGCCTCAAACTAAGTCCTATTCTGATGAGTCAAAGTAAGGTAGTGCGAGTTTATTTTGCTACGATTTTTTGTTTAAATCCAGTCATGGTTTCCCATAATATATAGTTTCCACAAACTTTCTGAAACTCTTTGTATGTAGCCTCAACTTATTCTTTTATTTTATTGCTACGAAAGTATATAGAAAACACTCTTGCTGATTCTTGCACATTCTTCATCTATACAATTGAGTGAAAGTCATCACATTAGTCATGTTGTGCAACCATTATCAATATCTGCTGCCAGATTCTCCAACATGAAAAACACACACTTGCTGTTGCCGAAACAATGGTTCTCCTTTCCGCTCTCTCTCCCACCCCTGGTAACTAGTGCTAAAGTTTGAGCCCTCTCTCATTGCCTATTCTACATGTTAGTGAAACAATAGAGTATGTGTCCCTTTGTGTTTGGCTTTACTTTACTCAGCACAATGTATTCGAGGTTCATCCATGCCACCGCACATACCAGGATTGCATTTCTCTTTGTGGCTGGGAAACGTTACTTCTTGAGCTAATAAAATTTCCCCAGGTGGGGAGAACATGGGTAGCCAGAGGTAGGTCTACATCAAGGTTGTGAGGTGATACAAACCCCACTGCTACAAGGGAAACCTGATACCTCAACTTCTGAGGAGTTCCAACCCCCTGGCAGGTTGGCTTGGTCAACATGATTGGCACTACAGGTACTTGGATCGGTAGGCATCTTTCACCCTTTGCCTCTACAAGCTAGCCATTCCTATGCCAGAAGGAGAAAAAAACAAAGAGAGGGAGGTGGCCACAAGCGCCATACTCTTCAGCATCTGAATGAAATGATACAGACTTGTCACTACAATAGGACTGCATAGACCGGTGCTTCTCCAGCTACTTCTGGTAGGTAGGTCCTACCTGAAGAATCAGGCCTCCCTTCCTCCTCTTCTCCTTCCCCCTCTGAAGTTTCAGATCCTTTAAATTGCAATTTGTTCATTCGACACCCTAACGATGAGTGAGCATAAAAGGAAATGGAAACGAGAGACAAAATACAAGTCGTGAATTGTGCTCTGTAGTATCAGATTCAAAAGAAAAACATTCTCTGCTGGATTTGTCTATGCCCTCTCTCTATTTCTGCACTTCATTCATTTCAAATCAATACAGTTGTGGTCATTGAATGGCACTGCCAGGCCTTTCCAAATCACAGAGTCACAGGTTAAATCAATTCTAAGCTATCTCCATTTTAAAGGATAATTACTCTGTCTCTTTCCCCCACTTCTTCACCACCCTGACATACAGTCTCCTTTCTATCCAGAGTGCCAGTGCTGCAGACAACCTGCCATGTCCCATGCCAAAGCCTTCCTAGTTATGAAGAGTAGACGATATATACAGAAAAATGAACTCCTATCTGACTCAGTCATATATTTGTCTGCTTATTCAAAAATTATTATTAAGTATGAACAATATATAAGACACTGAACGTGTTGCAGGGGCATGCAACTTATTCTTAAGTGCTTCTAGTCTAGTGGGAGAGGGAGAAAAGAAGTAAATAATCATAATTCACTAAGATAAATGTCATGACAGATGGAGGCAGAAAGGGCTTTGACAGCATCTAAAATTGCCACTAATCTCAGTTTGGGTTTGCAATCGGCAAAAATTCCTCCAGACCTGAGCTGGGACCTGAAAGATTGAAAGACAGTCTCTAGAGAAGAAAGGGGGTTAGGAAGATGAAAGAAACCCTGCAAAGACAGAGAAGTTGAGCTTGGGGTGCCCAGGGGCCAAGCAGTTTAGCAAGGTATAAGAAGAACCAGAATGCAAGTGGGGGTGGTGAGTAGGCTGCTTGGATGATAAGCATCTGCAAAATCATAAGGAGTCTGTGGTTCTCAATGATGGCTGCTCATGGTTTTTTGAGAAGCATCAAAAATAACAACATCATTTTTGCCATGAGGGGCCATGCTGTGCAACCTGAAGGATATTAGCATCCTTGGTCCTCTGGCAGCAGCACCATCACCTGATAGCATGGCACCAACCCTTGCTGAGAATACAGGGCACATGGGTGATTTGTTTAGAGAGTGGTCAAGGTTCTTAGGAAGATGAGGCAGTTCCAGCTTTCCCAAAATGAAGTGTTAACCTAAAGGTATGTCCAAATAAAACCACATTGACAGCTTCCTCTAGTACTTCTGTCTGGTCTTAATGCACACAATTTGTCAGTAAGTTTGCCATAAATTCTGCTCCACTCACTGACCATTTACTTACAGCCTATTAAATGTCAAATGCTAGCCCAGACTCTACCAGACGTAGTCCCTGCCCTTGAGAATGTCACAATCGAGTTTTAAAACACAATTAGGCAACCACGCAAGATAGTATATAATCCAGCAGTTGACAGCATTCGTATGTTCAAACTATTCAGAAGTTTCACGGGAATCTTTAGCATTTAAATGGATTCTTCCTCATTCTGTCTCTTTGATCTTTGAGATGTGACCCACATGTTCTATCAAATGAGTTCAACAAAGAAATAGAAATTCAGCAGAAAGTGGAGATCACTGAAAATCACCTATGAGTTTCCCCCAGTCACTGCCTTATGAGAGATTGTGGGCAGAAATACAATTTTGATTCATCTGAGAGAGACTCTTGCTTGTGAAATAAATCAGAGTGATTAATTTCGTTCATGTACAATAGCTAAAACAAGTAGAAGTTCTATGGAGAAGTGCAACAAACTGCTAGGGAGATGTTAGAGATGCAGGAGAGATGTTCTTCCACATTTCCGCACTCCAAGGAGCCTAGTCTAGTGGCACTGTGGGTCCTGATGAGCAGAATGGCAACAGAAAGATCGGTGGTTCAAACCTGCCAGACACTCCCTGCGAGAGCGATGAGGCAGTCTGTGCTCTGGGTTGATTTGATGGCTGTGGATTTTATTTTGTTTCCCAGCTCTGTTGCGTCTTCGTTAGGACAGGCCGATGACCACCTTTCCTGGTCCTGCTAATGGTGTTGTCCCCTGTCCTGCTTCCCTGAGGGCAGTGTGCATTTTATGGGTCACAAAGTGCAATGGATTTGTGCCTCCAGGTGGCGGCTTACATAACCTGTAGATTTCTTTGCTGGGGTCTAACCATGTTCTTCATGGTTAGACCTGAATTTGAATTCATACATACAAATGTGTGTGACTAAGCAAGTCCATATTGTGGGTATTCATTTTAATGTAATTTTTTTTTTTTTTTAGTTTCCATGGAAAGAGGTGAGAAAACCTGGAAATATTTAATAATCTAGAATTTCTCAACATTTAGGCTATGGACATTTAAATAGGTCAGCACTCTATTCAATAATAACTTAAAAGAAATGGGAAAGGAAATGGGTAGGAGAGCTAACGAGCACTCACTGATATCCTATGTAACAATTGTTCTCAGAGGCTTATTTCTCCCATTTTGCAGATGACAGATGTGAGGGTCCGACAGATTAGGAAATGGGCCCAAAGCTTCCCCACTTGTCGATGAGAAAATGCAGTGCCCACGCCAGGCTCGGTTGGCTACAAAACACTGGCTGTTGACATACGCATACTGTCCAGAGAGCCTTGCAAATTCAGACTGTGGAAATGTTCAGAATAAAACCACGCTTGTCAGAGAGCAGGCACTTAATAAGCTTTGGGTTCTATTTGTGTGTGTGTGTGGTGTGGTGTGTTTGAAATAAGAAAATCATGACTACACACACACACACACACACACACACATCATGCTGGTTTGTTACATCCAAGTTGCTGGATTCATTCGGAGGAACCATTTTTCTTTCACCTGGCAACCAGCAGCAGCAGCAGCCATTGTAGGGCTGAGGGCTACACGCTTCATGTCAAATAACAACGTGACTCTAGTAATACAGGCCTTAAAAAACTCAAGCTCAATGGCGTGGAGTCAATACTGACTGTACGAGACTGGAATTGTTTACGGGAGCGGAGGGCCCAGTCTTTCTCCCTCGGAGTTACTGGTGGCTTCCAACTGCTGACCATGTCTCAACCTCAGCTCCGTACGCACCCGCGACACCACCAGGGCTCCTGAGCAATACAAAGGAATGTGATACATTTTGCAACTGCGAAATATTGGGGAAATGGACAGAACAGCATAGACAAAGATGAAACAAGAATGAGAAGAGGAAAAAGGAAACAGTCATGTGGGCATGCTATAATAGGGAGCTGTTCTAGAAAAGTTTATAAGCAATAAATGTTGTGGAATGAAAAGTTGAAGAGCTGTGATATTAAGCCCTTCCACTCTTGGGAAAAATATGGCTACCACAGCCTGTTCGTTATTTGATTCTGACAAGCATCTTTCCAGCTCCTCCAACAGTTATATTAACCAGACAGGAGGCTTTCTCTTTTATTAGCCCGTGCCTTAGCAATCTGAAAATAATGAGCTTAAACAGCAATCAGGCTATCGTTTTACCCTGTGAATAGATTCTTTTAATGAAGAATTCCAATGAAAGTATTGCTCCAGAAAAGAAACAAATCCTCATCTTTATATGTGTTTATATATATATGGATGTGGATTATATATATATGTATATAATCCTTGAATTAACAAAATAATGACTCTTTCAAAAGATAAATCGCTCCCATATTTAGGAGAGGACTTTAGCCTACTTATGGTTTTCAGGGTATTTTCCTGCTTTAAGCCCTTAATGGGCTGCAAAAAAGAAAATAAGAAGACTTGCTCGTTTCTTTCTATGATACATCTGCCTTTGGCAGTGGAGGCCACGCACAAACCATCAATAACAGAGATCGTTCATAAGCAGTAACACATGGATCTATGAACTTTATTAAAAACAAATAGTCTTATTCTCCTTAAGCCAGGAGCCAAAGCTCCTGTGGCTGAGTTTCTTCTGATGACTCACGGTGACCCTACGGAGCAGAGTGCGGCTGGTCCACAAGAGTCGCAAGGCTGTAGCTCTCTAAGGAAACATACCGCCACATCTTTCTTCACAGAGCAATTGGTGGATTTGAACCACCGACCATGTAAGTCAGCAGCCAAGTGCTCCCCCTGCCCCCGGGCTCCTATAGGTTTGACAACCAAAGAGCAAATACAATTTAAAACTTAATAGCTGTGCCCCAAGGACATTTTCAACTCGAAATCACATTAATTGCAACAGGCTGGATTGAAATGAAAAATTCTAAAACCCACCAAATGATGTACTCTTACTAAGACACATTAGGTAAGTCTTGGTAATCTTTTATTTATTTATTTTTAATAATAATATCCTGTTAGGTTCTTGGAGAAAGCTACAACAGCAAATTAGACTCCCATCTAGCCAATTTTCTAAACCTATTGCTCAGTGGCATCGATTACAGTCTTCCGAATGCATCGGCACTCTCATAACTTCCTTTCTGGTTATCCTGTTTCCAGTGATCTAGCTTCCCTGGGTTCCCTTGATTTCTCATTTTCGTTTTAGGGTAAATTTTTTTTCTTGGTTTTTTGGGCATCACTGCCCTCTGGTGGTGGGAGTAGGAGGCCCAGCCTTTGCTCCGTGGAGCTGGAATTGAACCTCCATCCCAGTGGGCCGCAGTCCTGTGCACAACCACTATGCCACCGGGGCTCAGCCGGTAAATATTGAAGACGTATGAAGGGGATTTCAAAAAGTTTTGTGAAAAAAAACCCACCATCTTTTCCTTCCTTTTTTCAGCAGAATTTTGAAGCTCCCTCCTATTTAAAGGAAGATGGTCATTGCCCTTTAGTCTCAGGATGATAGCCTTGAAGGCTCCTCCAGTTTCTATGGCCTACTCAGGAATTCTTGTTTTGCATTTGTCTCTCTCTCCCCAGGATTATCTAGTGTGCTCTGGGTCAGATGGTGGATAGCAGAAGCCAGGCACCATCTAGTTCCTTTGGCCTCAGGACAGATGAGGTGGTGGTTTGAGTGAGCTAGAGATTCCTTTCTTTCTTGTTGGAGGTTGTGGTTTCTTTGTTTCTCTTTTGCTCCCATGAAGTACAGAGAGCACAGACCAATAATAGTTCTATCTTGGATGGTCACTATCAGAGTGCAAAGCCACCAAGTTCTGCATAATCATGATTGCTCTGCTCCTGTCCCTCCCAACAGTCTTCTATTCTAGTCGTATTGTGTTCCATGGGTGTGGGGTAGGATGGTTTACGAGGGGTCTGAGGGAGGGGAGACCAAGGGCACATCTTAGATCTTCGGTGAGAGTGGAGGACAGGCCACTTGTTGGTGAAGGTGACACTCAGGGCTGGGAGGCAATTCCTCACTGGGGTGTGAGAGTATGGAGAGACAGTGCGATGAAGGGGAGAGCGCAGGGGCGTCCATGGACAGTTATGTGCCCAGTTTGTTGTGTTTGTTTTTGGTTAGAATTTAAACCAGCTGTGAATCCCAAAGCAGTATCTTGGGACTGCCATGTTACAGGCAAAATTTAACCAAAGGTTACAATTACAAACATGTCAACAGGTCTATGAATACAGATTTAGGTGGGGGAGGGGGAGAAGTAGCTATTTTTATCTCATGAGGTGGGGAGGAATAGCATTATCAGAAACAAATAATTAATAAGTTGTGACTCAAGCAACTGTTTGTAAGGATGACACCAGTATTCTTGGCTGACACGGATGAACAAGCTGGAGGAGTAAACAATGGAATCGATAGTTCAGGGGGGGGGGGGGGGGGGAGGGAGAAGCCGGGGGAAGGAAGCGGGTTAATAAACCCAGGGACAAGGGAACAACAAGTGATCCAAAATCGCTTAAGGTGAGGAGGGTGTAGGAAGCCTGGTAGGGCTTGAACAAGGGCAATGGAACTGAGAGGAATTCCTGAAACCCAAATGAAGGCTTAGCATGAAAGTGGGACAAGAGCAAAGTAAAAGGAAATAGAGGAAAGAACTAGAAGGCTAAGGGCATTTATAAAGGTCTAAATACTGGCATGTGTGTGTGTATATATATATATTTATATTTATGTATATATATGGAAATAGATCCATGTGCATATACTTAAAAGTTTAGTACTAAGGTAGCAGATGGACATGGGCCTCCACTCAAGTACTCCCTCAACTCAAGAACACTTTGTTCTATTAAAACTGGCATTCCATGGTGCTCACCTTCCTGACACAATCACCGAAGACAAAGCTGGTGCATAAGCAAATGTGGTGAGAAAGCTGATAGTGCCCAGCTATCAAAAAATATAGCATTTGGGATCTTAACCCTATAAGATTGGAATTTTTAATTTCATTTAAACAATTTTGTTTTTATTCTTTACTTCCATAGTTATCAATATATACAACAACCAAAATATATTTTAAAAATATAAACATGATTTCGGTACCATATACATTTTAATTAAATGCTATGTAATTAAATGTATTTAGTTAAATGTGCTCCACTGTTATGAAAATGCCGTGCTCAGCATTATAGGGTTAAATGTTTGAGGGTAAACAGACAGCCATCTAGCTCAGAAGTAGCAAAGGCCACATAGAAGAAGCACACCAGTCTGTGTGATCATGAGGTGTCGATAGGTTCAGGTATCAGGCATCAAAGAACAAAAAATCATATCATTGTGAAAGTGGGGATTGCAAATTGGGGACCCAAAGCCCATCTATAGGTAACTGAGCATCTCCTTACAGAAGGGTCACAGGGAGCAGATGAGTCAGCCAGGTGCAGCATAGCACTGATGAAACATACAACTTTCCTCTCGTTCTTTAATGCTTCCTCCCCCAACTATCATGATCTTAATTCTACCTTAGAGATCCAGCTAGACCAGAGGATGTACACTGGTACAGATAGGAACTGGAAACCCAGGGAATCCAGAACAGTTAAACCTTTCAGGACCAACAAGGAGAGTAGTGATATCAGGAGGGCAAGGGGAAGCTGGGGAAGAAAGGGTCACTGATCAGAAGGATCTATAACTCCCTTCCTGAGGGACGGACAACAGAAAAGTGGGTAAAGGGTGATGTTGAACAGTGTAAGACATGACAAAATAATAATAATTTATAATTTATCAAGGGTTCAGGAAGCAGTGGGGACAGGGGTGGAGAGGAAAAAATGAGGAGCTGCTACCACAGGTTGAAGTATAAAGAAAATGTTTTGAGAATGATGATGGCAACAAATGAACAAATGTGCTTGACACGATGGATGAATGGATTATGATAAGAGTTATACGAGCCCCCAATAAAATGATTTTAAAAAGAAAAGAAAGGCCTGGCAATTGATATCTGTACAGTCGGCCACTACAAACCCTATGGGGCACCATTCTACTCAAAATTAAAATGAGTTGTCCACTTCTATAAGAAATGCTGGTGATAAGGTCAGTGGTTCAAACCCACTGGCTGTTCCCAGAGAGAAAAGAAGAGGCTGGATGGCTTGGGTTTGTGGCTCACTTCTATGCCCAATGATCGGCCCCCCCCTCACACAACACACACACACACACACACACACACACACACACACCATGTCTGTCTTAAGCCACAACCAGTACAGCATCTTTTTTGTATTCCCAGTACCTTTCACACAATGACTTTACAGAATTTGATAAAGTGATTACTGCACATCATATACACTGTGGGAATCAGAGCACAGGGGCACAGTCTATACAGAAAAAGCCAGCTTATATGACACCAGGTACAAACACACGGAGGACATGCGACTTCATGGGAAGTTTAAAACAACACCAAACACAGCCTACATCAAAAGTTCACTCAGAAAAAAAAAAGTTCACTCAGCCCACAACTAGCAAAACCATACATAATTTGCGAAACATGACATATTTCTGACTGCCCTTTGGGTAGGCTGGTAATATTTGGCATTCTGGGAATTTCCAGCATTACCTCTCAATGTCCAGAGATGCCCTGTGGAGTAGGAGGAGGAGGAAAGGTGCTAGGGAGCAATCTAGCCCTCTAGAGCTGCCCCGCTCCCTCTGGAAGGTGAGCATCAGGGCCATGGAGAAGCAGAGCACAAGTCTCACAGAACAGCCTTCCCAGCACTGCCTCCCTGAACTAATTAAATGTTTTGGTTGAAAAGAACTTCCTTTTTTGGACCTGCTTGAGTACCATGATGAATGCTCTTAATTTTTTTTTTAATGCCCTTAATTTTAAAGATATGCAGTCCAATCATTCGTATGTGGCTTGGAGGAGGAAACGAAATCAAGTTGTACTTCACAAGAATGTGGCTCTTTGTAGAAGGAAAACAAAACGCAACACACCCAAAAGTTTTCAACCTCTGCTCTTCCAAACTCTAGAGGGTCAAGCAAAGGAGGAGATGCTTGGGCAATGGGAAACGCATGCATTCACTATTTTCTTAATTCTTAGAATGTACTGAGACATAGGAGGAGATTGTATCTTCAAGCCATTAGCCTTACTATCACAGAGGAAATTGAGAAACGTTTAATCAACAAATGTAACTGCATATGTTATTTCATAAGCCCCTCTCAGAAACTGAGGAGTGGGCAAGCAAACAAAAACAGTCCTTACCTCCACTGATTCTACTCACGGTGACCTGAGCTGGGGTTTCCAAGAGTGTAAACCTTTTCATGGGCACACAGCCTCATCTTCCTCAGGAGGAGCAGCTGGTGGATTTGAACTGTCAACCATCAACCTTGTGGTCAACAGACCAAGGCCTAACCACAGCGTTGCTGGGGCTCCTTAAAGGTAGCAGAGCAGGAATAATCTCCATTCTTCAAGTAAAACAGGTGGCTGCTGTACAGTTAACACTGGCTTGTGGTGACCCATATATGTCAGTGTAGAAATGGGCTTCACGCAGCTCCATGGATGGGTTTTCTGAAGTCAGCTGACAGGCCTTTCTTCCGAGGCACTCACACCCAGTCTGGTGGGGCCAGTTGAGCTCACTGACTCTTTAAGCTGCCAGCCATGTGCTGTTGGACATAAGGTTGTCAAGAGAAGATGCCAAATTGAAGACACCTTCAAGAACAACGACAACGACAACAACAACAACAACAATAGAGAGGCCAGAAATCTCATTCAGACCATTATATCTTGGAAGGAGAGCTGGCCTGGAAGTTGGTTAACCATCCTGGCCATTTTTGAGATCATCAAGTCAAGTAGCAGAGCCAAGACACTCCCCTGCCTACTTTCAGCTTTCCCCAAAGCTGAACTTTCCCCACGCCCCCAGAAGGAATACATCAGTGTTCGTATGGTCAAAAGGCCTGCTTTTCCTCTGCAGCTTGTCAATTCAGTGTTGTTGGCTGTGAGTGTATGTTTTAAAAAATCACATAATAGAACAACTAGAGCAGGGATGGGTTGTAAACGAGAGGAAGCCATGCCACAAAACAGTTTTTAAAATAAACAGTGGATGGGCTGAATATTAAACTTCTCATTTTCCACCTGAAAAAAAATCTTCCCCCTTCTTTCCCATGTAATGTTATCTCCACATCTTACATGCCCCGCATTAGATTTGATGCTCCTTCTGCAGGTATTGCTACTCGCTTTTACGTGACTAATTACACTTCACTGAACTCTCACTTCACCAGAGGCTGGAGTTTGCTTCCCTCTCAACAAACACCAAGACCATTGGCCTCGTTTCCCATGCAGGACCTGATGATGGATTACTGCTATGGCATGGATTGCATTTTGCGTTCTGTGGTGCACAAACATTAATCTTCACTCATTCTTTGGCCATACGATTCATTAAAATACATACTTTGAATTTGGGGCACACACAGGAAGAAGCAGCCACCTAGGAATATGGGGCTGCTAAAATGAAGTGCAATTAATAAATCATAAAAGGTGGAGGGTTTTTTTTTTACAAAGTTATGGCTTTAATTTACTACCTCAAGAAATATGGGCTAGCAATTTTGTACAAGGTAACCTCCCAGGAGGATGTAAAACCCCTTGCCCTCCTTTTTCTATCTACGGAAAGGATTATGATTAATATTAGCTAACTGTCTCCTAAACTGGATAGGTCCTGGCCAATGTCTAAAACCAAATTTGAGCTACTGAGAAATCTGGCTGTCTGAAATCTGGAACAGACTTTTTGCTTGACTTCTGATGCCTGGCTCTTTAGGTCTTGGTTTGGGTCTCAGTCTCAATGTGTCTCGCTCCCTCTCCTGTTCTTTCTCTCTCCCCTCTTCACAGTATTGCACAGCCAGACGCAGGATGCCGGGAGTAGACCCAGTTGGATCAGTACAAAAAATGCAGGGCCATAGACATCAGCAGTAAACCAATGACCCAGATTGGATGCACGTTGTTCGTTTAAGCAAAAGTGAATGTGTTGCAACTTGCATGAAAACTGTATTTCCAAAGGCAATTACAGAGATATAAAAAAGTAAACACAGGCAAGATAAGTATTACAGACATACATCCTTCTAAATTCACAGGAGACATATCAGCAAATCTATATATGTTCATGTAAATGTGCACATGGTCTTCTTTCTCTTAATTCCTCAATCTTCATAAACAAGTGTACTAGTGGGAGGATGGTACAAGTAAAAACAGCAGTAATGGGTTGCCTATTAATATTTATGCTTTACTATATAAAGACCTTGCATACATTATGACTCTGTTTTGCAAGCTGAATGAGTAACTAATGTTACATTATGTATGGGTACATATTAAGCAGACGCGTCTACACTTTCTTAGTTCAGGCTATGATTAATGCAGCCTATCAGAAGCCAGATGGTGCAGAACCTGAACCATCAATCAAAATGAAAAGACCACTGCGCACGATCCGCATCGAGCTTCTCACAAACGGAGGTTCTGTTCACCAACCCTCACTGGCAATAGGCAGAAAAGCGTCAAGAACATAGCTACCCTGTCCCACCAGGATGAAGCCTCACAGCTCCGGCTTGGCTGGATCAAAAACCTGGCACGGCAAAGAGTCCTGGCTGAAGCCCTAAGCAGAAAGCTGGGAAAGCCCCAACAGCCTGTGCTCCATATATTAAAGAAGAGAGGGGGTGGAGAGAAGCTTTTTGATTATTCTAATACTGTTTGCACTGATGACAGTGCCTGTCAAACAGTGCCCATTTCCCATTTGATTTAAGGATGGGACAATGCCACGTAGTAACACGGCAGCTGCCACTGTCTGCCTGACACGTGAATTGGCATCTCGGTGCTTTCGCACAGGCTTTATTATAAATAATCCCACATGCTTTTGTGTTGCTTTGCAGCCTTGCAGGGAGCATCGGTGGGAGACAATGGCAGTCTCTGGGATGCTGGGTACGAAGGGCGTCGTTCGGAGGCAGTTGGATGAAAGGGATGGTGGCCTAGAGACGCTTTCGGGTTCCTTTCATAACTGGACACGAAAATCACTCTTAGAAACACAAGGTGCTCTGTCTTTGTAAATGGATCCTGTGTGCTTGGAAAGCATTACACAAGCCTCATGCACTGCAGGACCTAATTTCCTTATTTTTAAAAAGGAAATCAATTTCTTTTTAAAAAAAAATTAAATAGCAACTGAAAGAACGCCTCAGAATTGTGGGGAATTGGGTGGTAGGATGGGGGCAGATGTGCGAGCAGGGAGAATATCCAGGAAATGACAACTGTCTTCCAGAAGAGGTATGTAGCAAAGCGACAAGACACTTAAATGCCATTAAGAAACATACATATGCAAGAGGGGCTCCAGAAATTCATAGAGAATCACATGAGAAGGGCATGCCCCAACCCACAGAATGATCTCCCTCCCCAAGGGGCAGGAGTAATAAATATGAGAACATCGGAGAACTTAAACATTCTATCTGAGGACATTTCTGCTTCAAGATAAAATATAATGTTTATCCTAAGCCTCAATTTGGCATGCGAGAAAATGGAAAAGAACACTTTATCTTTATTTGTGTCAGTATTTGTGTTAGTAGGAATTACTAAGCATATTAATGTTGATGCAATTTTTTCAATGGTGGAGCTACAAAGATTAAATTTTTTTCCCTTTCTTTCTATTCTTCATTATGAGGTACCTCCTAATTTATGTACAATTTTTCTACCCTCACTTTTGTCCAGTGACATAAGTATTTCCCACAGTGTTATAAATTCTGCATAAATGATGTATATCAGTCAGAAAAAACTCCACTGAACATGTACATCGCAATTTACTTCTACAATTAATTTCTTTAATAGTGACCATTTAAGTTTTTTTTCTTTCTCTCTCCTATTAGTAATAATGCGGTGAGTGTCTTTTGTGAGTAACTTTTTTTCTCTTATTAAGATTATTTCCAGAAGCTGGATTACTTTAATGTGCTTTCTAAAATACATAACCCAATCTAGAATGCAATATCACCACTAGAAAAATCTTTAGAAATTGTCTGGGTGAAAAAAATAATACCTCATGTAATTTAAGTATATTTTCGATGGCTAAAGGAACAGCAATCTAGCTGAGAGGAATTACTGAAATGCAGAAGAAGGGAAAATATGATGTGGGGCAGGAGGAAGGGAGAAGGAAAAAGAAAAAAGATCTAGGAAGCAAAGCTATGGATAGAGGCATAAACTTAGGTGTGTACATATGTAGATATATTAATTCATAAAAATAGAGGTATTGGCCTATGTATATATAATATATATCAGTCAAAAAATACTCAACTGAACATGTACATCGCAATTTACTTCTACAACTAATTTCTTTAATAGTGACCATTTAAGTTTTTTCTCTCTTTCTCTTTCCTCAATACATTGAGGAAGTGTGTGGGCTTTGGGCCTCTGTTTCAACCCTCCCTCAATACAAGAACCCTTTGTTCTAACAACCTGGCATTCTGTGATGCTCACCCTCCTGACACGATCGCTGAAGACAAAATGGGTGCAATAAGCAAATACAGTGAAAATAGCAGAAAGTGCCCAGTTATCCAAAGATATAGTATCTAAGGTCTTAAAACCTTGAAGTTAGTCAAGTGGCTATCTAGCAGAGAGGCATCAAGCACCTGGAAAAAGCACACCAGCCTGTGTGATCATAAGCTGTTGACAGAATCAGGTAACAGGCATCAGAGGTACCAAAACAAAACAAAATGAAACAAACCCCCATATTGTTGAACGGGGCAGGGGGCCAAAGCAGAGACCCCAAACCCAGCTGTACAGAATAGGACATCCCCTCACAGTAGGGTTCCAGGGAAGGATGGATACAACCAGGGTGCAGGATAGTATGGATGAAACACACAGTATTCCTCGGATTCTCTGAGGCTCCATCAGCCCCTGCTGTCACGACACGAGTCCTTCCTTTCCATTCTGGCTAGACCATCGCAGGCACGGTGGTACCGATGAGAGCTCACAACCCACAGAATCCAGGTCAGATGAACTCCCAGGAACAGAAATGGGAGGAGCCATACCAAGAGAGTTGGGGGGATGTGGGAGGCACGCGGAATGGATTATGTTAATGGATGGACCCATTAACACCCTCCTCCATAGGGGCACAAACAAAAGAATCATGGGTGAAAGGAGACAGCAGTCAGTGATCGATATGAAAATAATCATCATACATCATAATTTATCAAGGGGTCACAAAGGTAGGGGTGGTGGGAAAAAAGAGGAGATGGTATCAAGGGCTCAAAAAGAAAGGGCATGTTTAGAAAATGATGATGGTTACAAATGTACAAATATGCTTGATATAATTGATGTATGCCCAGGAGTAGAGATGACTCAGAATTTACAGCTGAGGAACATGCAATTCTTCTATTGTACCTTAAGAGAAGTTAATATTACATGTGAAGTTTTTATAGACGCTACTCCAAGGCTCCCATAGATGGAGCCATGGTGGGTTAACTGCAAGATCAGCAGACACCTTGTGAGAAAGATGACTTTCTACTCCCATGATGACAGTCTTAGAAACCCACAGGGCCAGTGCAATCCTGGCCTATAGCCTGGCAATAACACTGAGTGAGAGTTGGAAAGCTTCTCTTGACAAGCAAATGAGTAAATCTCAAGTAATAAAACAATGCTTTCATGTAAAAGAATTAATACTTTCATGATGATAATCTTATTTTGGCTAGGTAAACCCTAAGCGATGATAATAAAATCACATGGTAGGGTTTATTTTTTCATTGTGTGGAGGTCCGAGACAAGTTGGTTACTCTTTGGACTGCTAATGCAAGACAGCTGTCCAAACCCATCAGTCCCTTGATGGGAGTGAGCCAGCCCATGCTGTCGACTCAGGAACCTCAAGAGGCACTTCTCATTCTCTAGGGTGGCTAGGGTTGAAACTGACTGAGAGGATTGGGGTTTTTTGTTATTGCTTTTTAAGGTAATTTAACATGTACATTGTTCCATTAGTAGGTACATTAATTAGTGACTAATGTTCACATTAGGGCTTAAAGGACCCCTGGTGGCCAAGTGATTGAGTCTTCAGTTGCTCGTAAACTCAACAGTTCGAATCCACCAGCTTTGGCATGCGAGAAAGATGAGGCAGTCTGTCTTCTATAAAGATTGAGGCCCTGGGAGCCTTCTTCTCTGATTTATAGGGTCACTACAAACTGGAATTGCCTCAGCAGCCATGGGCTTGATTTTGGAGTTATAACCCCATGGGCAAAGAAAGACAGGTGCATTGGAATGAAAGTATTTGCTATGGCTCTTTTAGCCATAGTCTTTGTAAGTTTCCCCAGATGGGTGGATAGGATGATACAACTTAAGGTACAGCAGATTCTCCCAGGAGGGAACTGGACAGTTTTGCCATTCTACTGGGCACAAGGTGAGCCATCTCAGAAGCAAGAAGAGAGAATCTCATGGTCATACAGAAAGGAAGCCTACCAATATCAGACATGTGCTAGACACTGGGTGAAGTGGCAGTGACAGCCGACATTCCAGAGGCAGAGAGGGAGTGGTGGGCTGCCGAACTCACAGATGGAGTGAAGCTGAGTGTTTCAGGGGTCTGGAGTCTGACTTGCAAAGTCAGGCTATTTGGGCATCTGTGAGCACTGAAGTCGCTTTGTAATAATGGCTTCAATCAAAAGAAGTCAAGGGATAGTGAAGCTGAATGGTAAGGACCAGAGAGAGACAAACATTGCAGGCAAAAGGGCTATGTGCTTAATGGTTCCAGATCTTGACTTGTGGTTACCTGTCAAATGCCCTAAAAAAAAAAACCAAACAGACTCATGGCCATCCAGCTCATGCCCCCTCGCAGGGGCCCGATAGATAGGACAGGGTAGAACTGTGCCTCTGTGATTCTGAGGCTGTAACTCTTTATGCGAGTAGAAATCCTTGTCTTTTTCCTGAACTTCTCTGACATAATCGGCAGCATTGCCTGTGAGTTCTGCATAAGCATAGCAATGGATTATGGGGCTCAGCATACATGAAGAGTGCCGTGAGGGGGTCCGCTGGCGTCCAAATGGGGTAAAAGAAGTTGGAGAGTGGAGGCACGTCTGACCTCTGCCTCACAGGAATCATCCATGGGCATGTGTGCAGTTGGTTTCTCCTCTCAGCTTGCGCAGCTGCAGGAGGCCAGACACGGACCCCGCACCATTCCCTGCACAGGGACAACTTGCACATGCATTCAACAGCGGACAAGCCCAGAGCTGGAGAGAATCACTCACTCACTGTCTGGCCTTGGAGAAGCTCAGTGGCAATCGCTGGCTTCAAGTCAGGTTTTGAGATTCTATTGTGCCCATGCCTTGCTTCTCATTTTTTTTTCTTTAAACATTTTTTTTTAAATAAATCATTTTATTGGAGGCTCATACGACTCTTATCACAGTCAATTGTATGCGGACCACATTTGCCAATTTGTTACCATCATGATTCTTGAAACATCCTCCTGTTACTTATGCCCCCGATATCAGCTCCCCATATTTCCCCTTCCTTCCAACTCACCCTCCCCCACTTTAATAATTTACAAATTGTCATTATTTTGTTGTATCGTACACTGTCCAATGTCTCCCTTGACCCATTCCCCTGTTGTCCATCCCCCAAGGAGGAGGCTATATATAGATCTTTCTAATACGTTTCCCCTTTCTACTCCACCTCCTGGTATCATCACTGGTCCTGAAGGGATCATCTGTCCTGAATTCCCCATGTTTCTTTTTTGTTTGTTTGTTTTGTTTTTTGGGGGGCATCACTGCTCTCCGGTGGTGGCAGTAGGAGGTCCAGCCCCACTGCTGGAATTGAACCTCCGTCCCAGTGGGCCGCAGTCCCGCGCACAACCACTACGCCCCCGGGGCTCAGCCCCCTTCCATGTTTCTTTAAACATTTCATTGGCATATAATTCATATAACAGTTCAATTATATCAAGAAGAGTTGTATAATTATTACCACAATCAATTTTGGAACACTTTCCTTTTTTTGATGCAGATTTTAACCTTCGTTTTGTCTAATCATTTTATTGGGGGCTTATACAAAGAATGCTTCTCATTCTTAATGAGCTGAGTTTAAATATCTGTGAGAAATTCTAGCTCGTAAATTCCATGACAAAGAGTGACTTCTTATGTAACTCATAAAAACACAAGGGTTTAGAACTCCTTTCTTCCACTCACTTCATTAGAAACTCAAACGTGTCCAATATGCCAAGCACACGTGCTATCCTTTGTTATGATATTTCAAACAAAGTATATCCATATTGCTCAAATGCTGATGAAACCCTCATCAACCCAAACTGACCTGTCACTGTCAGGTGATTCTGACTCAGAGCAGCCCTGTCTGATAACTGGCATTACTGTGAGTGTTACAGGGAAGTCCCTGCCACATCATCATTTGCCCTTCAAGTTGCCCTCTAATGGACTTCAAGTGGAGTAATTGTACCCCACCCCCCCAAAAGCTTGAACCCCCAGAGTGATCCCACAGGTCAAAGACCAGGTGATCTGCTTCCACGAAAGTTAGTAATGAAAACCCCACACAGCATCAGGATGAGTCGAAGTCTAGTCATGGACCCCAAGGTAGCCCCAAAACTAGACTCCGGTTCCCAGGGTGAGAGCCAGGCACCGGCTGCCCTGACTCTAGCAGAGGGAAGTACACAGACCCCAAGTTCACTTTGAATTTTCCACGAGTGAGGCCTTTTCTTTCTTCTACTGAGAAGCTCCTAGAACAAGATCACGAAAAGATCGTCGAATTTCTCCATAAACTTTCTGAAGTTTCCTCATCTCTGGTAGTCTGAGGCCTCAGGTGGGGGCAGCTGCAGCCATTGCGAGCTGAGCCTAAGAGCAGGTGTTAAAGATGAGTGATGGCTACCGGTGACACAATCTGGTTTGAGCCCTTAACCAAGCATTGTGAAAGACGATATTGACCCTAATGGCTGAATTAAGTAAGCCAATACATTATTTTTGGTTAAGGCTGGCATGAGCTGGATTGTTTACCACATAGTCCCAAATAAAGTATCTAAAAAGCCAATGAAGATCTTTAGAAATATGTCACGTTTTCAGTTTTAAAAAAATGCAAACCAAACACTTTGTCTGACGGACAGAGTTGACCAGCCTTGCAAGGTTTCCGAGCCAATGACTGTGGGAGGCTGATCACCAGTTCTGTCTTGCAAGGATCCTCTGGGGGTTTTTCAGTCAGCCTTTGGGTTATTGTCAGATGGCAATACTCTGTAGGATGAGAGAAACCACTGCTCCTTCTGGTTTTCCATACTGTATTCTTGAGGATCTCAGTGCACTTGTAACCACGATGCCACCAGCGGACCTTTATATACTGTACCTCTTTATGGGAGCAAGTAGCCTCACTGTGGACCTGTGGAGGGACTGGGGGATTTGAACCTTCCACTTTGTGGTTAGCAGTTCAACCCTTAAGCAAAGGTAAAACTAGAAATTCAGAATGACAGGTTTAGGTCTTTTAACATTTTTTGCTTTTTTAGTATCCAAATAGATGATCAATTCATAAGAGGAAAGGTGTGCAAAACAGTAAGGGTGAGATAGGAAAACAAGGGAAGTGAGAAAGGATACTGGCCTGGGAATTGGGAATTGGACCAGGAGGCACTGTCACCGCAGGTTCAGGCTTGGGGGCTGAGACGGGAATGCATAAATTGACAATGAAGTCAATGAGCACACATTACTCGTTTACGACATTTGAAAGCAACACACACACACACACACACACACACACACACACACACACACACACCCTCCACCCCCACCCCACCCCCCGTTATGTAGATGGGCAGGATCCAAGCACCAGAACTTTGTGTGTGTGTGTGTGTGTGTGTGTGCGCGCGCGCGCGCGCGCATGCATCCCTGCCTCTGGTGGTCGTGGGTGCTACCCAGTGCCGCTCCTGAGAGCCGCCGCTGGATTTGAACTGCCAAGCCCGCGGGCTGCAGTTCCGCACTCAACCACTTACGCCACCGGGGCTCAGCCCGCACCATAACTTTTTTAAGCACCTCAGATGATTCTAAGCAACCCTTAATGGTACTGTGAGTTAGGCACTAGGCTGCTGGGCCCAAGGCTGGCAGTTCAAACTTACAAGATGCACCTTGGGAGAAACATGAGGCTCTGTGTCCTCATGATTTACAGCTTGGAGAACCCTATATGGGATCTCTACGAGCTGGAATCAATTCAGTGGCAGAAAGTTGGGTTTGGGGTCTGAAGCGATTCTAAACAGAATCCCTTGGGGTACAGTAGCTAAGTACGTGCAAACTCACCGGCCACTGTTGGAAAGTGATGACTCTGTCAAGATTTAGAGCCTCAGGAACCTTCTGGGGCAGTCCTACACGGCCTGCCGGGGTGGTTCTAGGGAGAGCCACTGGGATCTGGACATGACTTTATTATGAGGAGGTTACATAGCACAGGGTTTATTATAGCACAGGGTTCTTATAGTTAGGCAAGGATGCATAGACCAGTTTTCAACTATTCTCCCATTTTAAATCCATGTAGCATAGATGGAAATAGAAAATATAATTTTCTGAATATGAAATCTGGAAAATGTAGAGTCATTGCTACCCCCATAAATCTTTTCAACCCCATCAGTACATTGAGGAAAAAAATCCTTCAGAAATACTTATGTAAATGTACCCAAAATCACTGTTGAATCCATTCCACTTCAGAACACTACCACACAGGGTTTCCAAAGCTGGAATCTTTACAGAACCAGGCTGCCACATCTTTCTCCTGGGGAGTGGCTGATGGGTTCGAACTGCTGACCTCTAAGTGAGCACCCAAATGCTTGATCACAGTCCTACCAGGGCTCCTTTTGGTATACAGAAAATACCTTCTATGTGTGCCTGCATGGAGTAGTCTTGTAATATTTAGAAGCAGACATTATTCCATACCACCATAAAAATTTTTAAACACACAAGGAAACAAAGAAACAGAATACTATTGTAAATGGGCATCAGAGACATCAAAGAAACAGGCAGGTGAGAAGGCAGGGGGGCGCAAAATATGGGCAGAGATCAACGCACTATTATGCACGTATCTGTTATTAAATGCTACTAACCTGCTGCCCTAGTATTATGAAACATGCATGCTTAGACAAGTATTTTGCAATCATTGAAGGAAGTTTTATACAAATGCTTATTACACCGTTGATATTCATTATAATGGATATTTAACCTGAAAGGGGAAATTTTTACCCATAACTAGAATCATTTTACTCTTATTTTAAAATGAGTGTACAAAGGCAAAGACTGATATAGAATCCTGCAATAACTGATCTGGAGTAGGCACATGGACACACAGGTGGGGGGAATGTGTGCAGGTGGGAGAATGGGAATTCCCTCAGGAATATATGTTTGACAGGGGATATTTATATGTGTGTATTTACGTTTGAAGCAAATATTCCCATGTGAGGGAGCCAACAGGGGTCAAAAAACCAGTTAGACATACCTAAACACCTCAAGAGACTGAGTCCTTGGGTCTGGGTGCTTGGGACTCTGAGTCTTGGGGAACACTAAGGTCACAGGGCACCATACAGTCCACCCAGACAATGATACATGCTATGTCGATGAGTAGCGAAGGGGGTCTTAAAACTCCCGGTATAACCATCTAAGTTGAAACTATTTGTCTCTCCCCAAGTGGAGGAAAGAAGGGTGAAGAAGATCAAAAGCCATATGGAAACAATTAGTCCAGTAGGCTAATTGGTAATACAGACATCAGGATCCATGACTCTGAGGCCAGAAGAACTAGATGGTGCCCGTTACTACCAACTGCTCTGAAATGAATTACAGCAGACAGTCCTGAATAGAGTGGAAAAAACATGTGGAACAGAACTCAAAATCATAAAAAAAAAGACTAAGTTTACTGGTTGGACCAAGGCTGGTGGAACCCCAGAGACTATGCCCCATAATCACCACCCCCATCCCCCAAACCCCCCTCCCTGGCTCAGTTCAGTTTTCAGCCAAACAAGAGACAGGTCTAAAGGGAAAACGGTAATGTTAGTCAAGGACACACATTCTAGACTAGCAACTATGGGAGATGAAAGATGAGGAAAGGAGGAGGAATGGAAGGGACTCACAGGGAGGGAGTGCGATACATAATGGGACTTTGAGGGGATTGCAAGTGTATTAGTCTGGGTAGACTAGAGAAACAAATTCATAAACCCTCATTTGTGTATAAGAAAGGGTTTTATATGCAAGTGAAATGGAACATTGAGAAAGCATCCCAACCCAGTCCAGTCCGAGGCCATATCTCCGATATTAGTCCATATGTCCGATAGCAATCTATAAAGTACTCTTCAGACCCAAGAAGCACATGCAATGATGCCAGGACAATCACAGACCAGTATGTACAGAGTCTTTTGTATCCAGTGCTGGTAGAAACATCTCAAGCATCTCAGCACTGGCAGGAGCCTCTACGTGGCTTTTCCAGTTTCAGAGGTCTGGTTCCATCAGCGTAAGCCCATGTGGCTTCTCCTCCAGGATGTCTCATAGAGAGTCAACCTTTTGTCTTTTCAATAGTGCATCTCCAAGGGACTGAGCAGGTGAGTCTCTCACCTCCAAGAGGAAAAATATAGCCTGATTTCCCAGAATTCTCAGGAGAAAGCCACGTCCACACCGAGGTCTCACTGGCTATCTCCAGTAGTTCTGCCAAGAAATGAACATGAGGTAGAGAAGAGAATGACAAGTCAATGTTTGCTGTCACCTCCTGCCCACCGTAGGACTGTAAGCATCTTATCCCAGTGCTTGTGGCTGTCCACTAGCATAGATGACAGGAGTGCTCAAACACTGCATCATGCGGGCTCCTTCCCTTAGAAATAACAACTTCAAGGGAGCTCTATGAGTGTGAATGATCTTGCTAGCTAGGAATCATTTCATATTTCGCTTTAGTTGTCAATCCTCGGGGTCGGTCACTGTTGTTCAGTCAATTTGGATCCATGGTGATCCTACAGGGCAGGGTAGCACTGCTGGTGGGTTGGGTTTCTGAGACTAACTCTGTATCGGAGTAGAAAGCCCCATCTTTCTCCTGGGCAGTGCCTGGTAGTTTTGAGAGACTGACTTTGCAGCCCAACATACCACCTGCTATGTCACCAGGTGTCTTTTCACAGGATAACTGATAAAGAATTATGGCATTGGGGGGGGGGGGTGTCCTTGATATATCATTGAGCAGCATAGAAGGATCTGCCATTAGCTTGCACAACATTCAAACTCACAGTGTGCGCAATAAATTCACCCAAAATCCAAAGGTAGAAAACAAAGATGAAAATAAGACCACCGCTTACATTTGTTTGAACAATGTTACCTAGTTTGGCAGTCACCTAATCTGGTGACAATTTGAGGATTAAGAGTGTAGGGGTGGAGTCTAGTCAGTGAGACCTCTGTGTGGGCATGGCTTTTTCTTGAGAATTCTAGGAAATCTGGCCATATTTCAAAGACTCACTACTCAGTCCCTTGGAGATGCTCTACTGACAAGACACAAGGTTGACTCCCTGTGAGACAACCGGGAGGAGAAGCCATGGACCTACCCTGATGGAACCAGACCTCTGAAGCCAGAAAAGCCACACAGAGACTCCTGCCAGTGTTGAGATGCTTCTACTAGCACTGAATACACAACATTCTGTACCCACTGGCCTGTGATTGTCCTGGTGTCATTGTATGTGCTTCATGAGTCTGAAGAGGACTTAACAGATTGGTATTGGACATGTGGGCTAATATCAGAGTTAAGCCCTTGGACTGCACTGGTCTGGAATATTTTTCTCAATGTTCATTTGCTCTTGTATATAAACCTCTCCCTTATATATGTATGCGTGCTTATGAATTTGCTTCTCTAGCCTACTGGACTAACATCTAGGAAGGAAACGAGGAAAATGCAGGGATACACCATCTAAGAAAATATGACCTGCAATGCAGCTAGAGAAGCAGCGCTAGTCACCCAGTGGTGAAGTGCTTAGCAACTTGCCAAAAGGCTGGTGGTGTTACCCCAGTCAGAGGTCCAAGGAAGAAAGGCCTGGCAAAAGACCTGCTCCGGGAAGATCACGGCTGAGGCAAGTCTACAGCGCAGTCCGGCTTTCCGTAAAGGGTGGGTCTGGCTGGAACTCTATTGGGTGGTGCACAGCAGTAACCCTCTACTTTGAGTCCCAAGCTGATGAGGCTTAAACATCAGCAACATGCTATAGGGTTAGGGGGATATAGATCAGAAGCAAGGCAGTGGTCTGGTTAGGGATCAGGAAAATGCTGCCATGGCACCAAGCAGCTTTGTTAGGTTCCAGTGAGCTAGGGAAGAAATCGGAGTCGATGGAAGCACAAAGAGCTCTTTGGCAAGGCCTTCATTTGGGGGTATTCATTTGGCTGGTGAGAGTGGTGAATGGAGCCCAAGAAAAGAGTGCCATACTTGCTAAAGTCCTCACTCCCCTGTGTTTTAAGGGGAAAAACCACTCGTGGTTTCAGTGTGAGGATATGTGCCAGTACGAAAATCAGAAAACACATCAGAGATCAGACACTAGTCCACTATGGTTGGTATTTACCAACATCCGTACAAGGACTTTTGTTAGTCTCTGCCAAGGAATGGGGAATTGAGTGAGGTGCATACATGACTTTGGGCAATCTGTTGCGGAGAACTGTTTTAAGCTTGTTTCCTTATCTGCGTGTGCCATGAAAAATCTGGCTAGCCATGGGGTGGCGGATCCATGAAACACGGAATGTGCTATTTCCAGACAGCAGATAGCTGAAAAGCTCAGTGGGGCCAGCAGGCAGGCATCCAACCTCACACCCCCCTCTTGAGAAGAACAACTGAAAGAGCTCTGTTGCCATATTGTTACCCACAGAGCACGGTGGGGGGTGGGGGTGGAGAGGACAGTGACCACCTCAGGAGGAAGTCAAACATCAGGAAGTAGGCGAGGGTAGGGAGCAGGCGATGACTGGTCTTATCCTAAATCACTAGGCAAGGATGAGTTAGCTGAGAAATGTAAATCAATACACAATTTGAAATAAAATGGCTCCTTTAAACAGATAAAAGATCTAGGAAGCAAAGCTCTGGGTTGAGGTATAAACATAGGTGTGCACTTATGTAAATATCATCATTCATAAAAATTGAGGTATTGGTCTAGGTACAAATATTAACGTGGCAATACATTGAGGAAGGAGGTGGACTTTTAGGGCTTCTGCTCAAGCCCTCCTTCAATGCAAGAACCCTTTGTTCTAACTACCTGGCATTCTGTGATGCTCACCCTCCCAACACCATTGCTAGAGACAAAGCGGGAAGGGGTCTTAAAGACTTAAAGATAAACAAATGGCCATCTAGCAGAGAAGCAACAAGCCCACATGAAAGAAGCACATCAGCTTGTTCGATCATGAACTATCCAGATAATCAGGAAATAGGCACCAGAATACCCCAAACAAACAAATAAAACATAGTTGAGAATGAGGGGCGGGGGGGCCGCAGTTGGAGCAGAGATCCAAAACCTGTCTGCAGCCAATAGGACGTCCTCTCACAGAAGGGTCACAAGGAAGGGATGAGACAACCAGGGAACTGTATAGCACTCATGAAATACACAATATTCCTCTGGTTCCTTGAGACTTCCTCACCCCCCACCATCATGACCCCAGTCCTTCCTTTCACTGTGGCCTAGCCTGGAGCATTTACACTGGTATAGATAAAGCTCAGGATACATGGAATTCAGCTCAGATGAAACCCTCAAATACAGAAATGGGAGTAGTGATCCCGAGGGTGGAGGGTGAGATGGGGGGAGGAAGGGGGAACCAATTGCAATGACCGATGCATAATCACACTCCTCACCAGGGGAGGAACAACAGAAACCATGGTGGAAGGAGACAGCAGTCAGTGTAAGATCCGAAAACAATAATTTATAATTTATCAAGGGGTCATGAGGGTTGGGAGGGAGGGACAAAAAGAAGAGTTGATAACATGGTCTCAAATAAAAAGGAAAAATGTTTAGAAAATGATGGTGGCAACATATTTACAAATCTGTTTGATACAACGGATGCATGGGATGTTTTAAGAGCTGTAGAATCCCTAAGTAAAATGATTTTCAAAACAAACAATAGCAACAACAATGCTTCCTTTCGCTCAAGAGGTCTGAAGCACCTATTTATGGAGTGTGCAGTCACAGAGGCTTCTAGTCTCGGAGGGAGGGAAGACACAAGACAGAAGGATGAAAGATCTCAAGCCTTGAAACCCATTTGGAGTGTGTCTGTTCAAAGCTGCACACATTAGTTTTACCCATTTTTTCATCCTGTATTTTACTGTGCACCAGACGTGACACAGTGGCTGCCAACTCTGGGCTTGCCCATCGCAATCACTATGAGGAGCGTGCATGGCTGGGTGGCATTTTGCTCTGTTGCCCACGGGGGTCGCTCCGAGTTGGAAGTGACTGGTTGGCACACCACCACCACCACCACCACCATCAACAACAACAACAACCACAACCACAACAACAACAACAATTCCCAGCTGTGTTTTTCAAACCAAAGTTCCTCAGGGAGTTTTCGGAAGTGGGACTCATTGAGACCCACCGTGTGGTCTATATTTGGCAATTTAAAGATGGCAATGAAAATGCATTGTGTGAATAGAATTTTTCAACTCACATCCTGTCTGGAGTAGTCTTTTCTTAGGCATCTCAGGCTGGAGCGAATTGTAAAGTCGGCAGTTGGAGTCCACCCAGGGGAAGCTCAGAAGAAAGGCCTGGAGATCTACTTCTGAAAGAAGCACCAGCCATTGCAAACACTGCCCTGTACACCTGGGTCGCCACCAGTGGGAGTCTAATCCATGGTAGCGGGTGGGTGTGGGGGATCTTTTGATAGGATAAAATGTATCTTATAACCAGCACACTTGTAGGGTTAAAAAAAATTCCTTATGTCATTCACAGTTGAACCTCAAACCGCATGAGTTTGAATCACAAGGGCCCTCTTGTTTGCAGACTCTCCTCAGCCTTGTTGCAACTGCAGGGAGTTGCTGAGCAGGAGGGATCACGTCTTGTGACACTAATCGTCTCTGAGGAGTGAACTCAAACACACTTGAGTTCATCACAGTAGCAACCCAAACCAGGCTCACTGCCATCAAGTTGACTCTGATGCACGGTGACTGCGACAGTGGGGGATTACCTCAACTAGACGTTCCACTCATCAACCGTGTCACAGCCTGATGGCAGCTCCTGGGTGCCACGGACCTTTCTGTGTGAGAGACAGAGAGACCGAAGACAGTCGAATCTTCCTTGGCCCTTCTCCTTTGGTCAGAACAGCTGACCTCGCATCTGGCTCGTCCAACCCCTGTTGGGTCCCCTGCTGATCGCCTGTCTGACTTTAGACCTCTGCCGTCACCACTTCATCATCCTGTTTCATGGTCATCAGCTTCCACGAGTCAGGAGATGCCTGACTTGGGTCGGAGTGGACTTCAGCGCGTCTACAACTGTGTAAGCCATTTTCATATGTGGATAAGACCCTTTCTGAGCACAGCACATACACGTGTCACTGGTTTTGCGCCTCTAGAGAAGCCAGCCTGATCTAGCCACCCTATGGACCAGGATAGAACTACCCCCGTGGGTTTCCAAAACAGTGACCGTCTGTGGGTAGAGAGTCTTGTGTTGCTGTTGACCTTGAGGCGAGCAGCACAATGCGTCAGTACCTGAGTCTCTTTTTCTGCTACTGTACATTTCTCCATTCATTTTCCAAATATTAGGCCCACCCTAGTTCTCTTTTATTCAACAACCCTCCATAGCAATAATCTAGCTGTAGAGAGAACAAACTGCTCCAACGAGAGTTTTAAAGGACTATTTTATTCTTTTTTTCCCCCAATCATTTTATTAGGGGCTCGTACATCGTTTTTCACAATATATAAATAAGCATATTCGTCAAGCACCCTCACATGTCCACTTCTATTATCGTTCTCCAATCGTCCACCTTTTCCCTTAAGCCCCTAGTATCGGCTTTTCCATTCCTTCCCCTCTTCCCCTGGCCTCTCCTCCCCTCCAACCCTCAATACTTTATACATTGTTATTGTTTTGTCACATCATACTCTGCCACTGCCTGACCTCTCCCCCAACCCGCTCCTTTGATGCCCGTCCTTCAAATAGGAGCTTGTGTATATATCCTTGCTGTTGGTTCCGTCTCTCTACCCCCCCTTCCCTCCACCCTTCCAGTATCTCCACTCTAACCATTGGCCCGAAGGGGCCCATCCATCCTGGTTTCCCCATATCTCCAGCTCCCCTCTATGCCAGTGTGACTTCTCCAGTCCATCTGGATTTGCAAGGTAGAGTTGGG
>PVJH01014205.1:0-57762 GCA_004026705.1 Nesogale talazaci
CCCCATTACTGTGTTGTGTCCAACATGAATCTCCTTGGGTTTGGTCCTCCCTCCTCCCCTTACCCTATCTCTTGGGCCAGCGAATATGGCATATAGGAGTCTTCTCTTTTATACTCACCATACTGTTTCTACTTACCTCAGGGGGCCCATGCCGTACTTTTCCTTTTGCGATTGACTGACTTCGCTTAGCATAATTTCCTCCAGTTCTTCCCATGCAGAGATGTGTTTCATGTGCTCGTCTGAGCTTTTGAGTGAGGCATAGTACTCCAAGTGAAACTTCTTCTTAGTTCTTTTTCCCATTTCTTCAAAGGGTTAACTGATTTTTCCTTTTTGCAGACTAGAAGGGCATTATAGATTTTCGTGATAAGCCCTTTGTCTGTTCTGTCCTTGCTAAAAATCCTCTCCCAGTCTGTGGGTTCCCTAGTTACTCTCTTGGTAAAATCTTTTGATGCACACAGGTGTTTTATGCTTATTAAGTGCCATTTGTCAATTTCAGCATCTCCTGTGTGTGTACCCTGCCCTATTGCAGTCACCCTTTGTGCTCCTTGGGCCAAGGTTCTTAGATTTTTCCTGATTCTTACACTAATGGTCCTGATAGTTTGGGGTTTTACTTCCAGATCCTTGATCCACCTTGAGTTTGTTCTTGTGCATGAGGTGAGGTAGAGATCCCGTTTCATTTTTCTACATGTAGATTTCCATTGTTTCCAGCACCATTTGTTAAATAGAGCATCACTGTTCCACTTGATGCTCTTGGGGCCAAAAATCAGTTGTCTATATGCTAATGGTTTTATTTCTGGGTTTTCTATTCTTTTCCATTGGTCTGTGTACCTGCCATTATGCCAATACCATGCTGTTTTGACCACTGTGGCTTTGTAGTAGGTGTGAAAGTCAGGTAAAGCAAGCCCTCCAACTGTGTCCTTCTTCTTGAGGGTATCTCTGCTAATTCTGGACTCTTTCCCCTCCATATGAAGTTGGTGATCAATTTTTCCAGTTCTCCAAAAAAGACTGTTGGTATTTGAATTGGTATGGCATCGAACTTATACAATGCCTTGGGTAGGATAGCCATCTTTACTATATTGAGTCTGCCAATCCACAAACATGGAATATTTCTCCATTTATGAAGGTCACTTGGTTTCCTGTAGTAAGGTTTAATAGTTTTCCTTGTACAGGCTTTCTGTGTTTTTTGTTAGATATATCCCTAGATATTTCAATTTATTCATGGCTATTGTGAATGGTACTTCCTTCCTGATCTCCTCTTCTGTGGTCTTGTCAGCTGTATACAGCAATCCAATCAACTTCTGTTTGTTAATTTTGTACCCTGCCACTCTTCCATTTTCCTCTATCACTGTTAGTACTCCGGTTGTGGAGTTTTTGGGGTTTTCGATGTACAGGATCACATCATCTGCAAATAATGATAATTTCACTTCCTCTTCCCCTAGTTGGATACCTTTGATGTTTTTCCATTGTCTTATGTTATTTGCTAGGACCTCCAGTACTATATTGAATAGCAGTGGGGATAAGTGGCATCCTTGTCTCGTCCCCTTTTTCAGTACTTCTTTAGTTTTGAAGGGACTGTGGTAGTTAGAATTTATGTCAAATTGATTTTTCTTATTTCAAGTATAGGGGTAGAGTTGAACCTCTCAATCAAGTCACAGCCTGATGATGCCTCCTTGAAGGGAGGCGTTTTCTATCAGAGAGAAGGTGAGAACTCATCTTTTTCTCTGCCCATGCTTTTGCCTTCCTATTTCACAGGACTCTGTGCCTCTCTTCAGGGGCCAACCCATGTAGGGCTGAGAAGACTTTGAGTACCTTATCATGTGTGGTAGTTACAAAATCTGTTGTCAGTTTGAGAGGACTAAGAATGAACGGGTGGATTCTAGCCTGTCAATCAGTATGCAGGTGGGACACATGCCCAGACCTTGTGAGACATTCTTGTTGACAAGTCATACGGAGACAGGCTGATGGCAGCCAGAACCTCAGAGCTGGAGAAGCCACATGGAGACCCCTGCCAGTGCTGAGATGCTAGCACTGCCCCTGGATGCACAAGACTTTCCACCCATTGGCTTGTGATCATCCTGCATTCAACATCATTGCATGTATTTTGTAAGTCTGAAGAGAAATTTATACAGTGGTATCATATATGGGCTAATATCAGATTTATGGACTTGATCTGGACTGAGATGCTTTCTCAAAATCCAATTGTTCTTGTATAAAGCTCTTTCCTATACACATGAGTCTCCGTGGATTTTTTTCTCTGGTCTAACCAGACTAGCACACCATATTTCCACTGACTCTGGAGTCCACTCAATTCTGCACTCACTGGTCTGTGATCTTCCTGCATCCTGATTTACTGTTCTGTGTCATCAGCTTACAGTTATGTAAGTCTGAACAGGAAGGAGTCCAGCTTGCAAAGGACCCATGGATTTGAATTAGACTTGACTGGGCTGACTTCATGATATAAAATTACTCCTTGACATAAAGTTCTTTAATATATATATATATTACATATATATCACTGGTTTTGCTTCTCTAGATAATCCAGCTTAACATAGAGACTATGGTATATTATACCAGAGTAGGTCAAGTTTGTTTTATTGCCAATAATAGAAACAATATGATTCTGAATAGCTCAAGAACAAAATCAAATTTTTGAAACAAGCACCACATAAGCCAATACCACCATGCAAACTAAGCAAACAGGGATGAGGGCTGGGTCTATATCTTCAGGAATTAGTCCGTAGAACTAATGGTGATGCCAATTTGATGAGTCAGCTGATATCCCATGAGTTCTCATGTTTTTCTGTGCAAATTGCATGTGGTAGTTACATAATCTTGTGTCAACTTGATAAACAGTGAAGGGGTGGGAGTCTAGCCTGTCCCACAAGACACAGTCTGATAATGCCTCCTTGTAGGAGTGGCCTTCTCATGAGGATGCTGAGAACCTTTTCTTTCTCCCAGTAGGTGGGCTACACTCTCTTTTTCTGCTTCACCTTCCTGTTGAAGAGACCCTCAGGAGCCGGAGGAGTCATGTGAAGATGCGTTCACCACTACTGTATCCACAAGACTTTCTAGCCACTGGCCTTCTTACATTTAGCATCATTGCATGTGCTGCATAAGCCTGAGGTGACTGTTGGGTAAACTTTGGACTGCTAACCACAAACAAGGCTGGCAGTCAAATTCACTAGTCACATCTTGGGAGAACGATAAGGTTGACTATTCCTGTAAATATTAAAAAATCCTCAGAAACCTTGTATAGGGTTGGCATTGACTTGATGGCAGTGAGTTTGGTTTGGTTAATACATGAAATAAATCTGAACAGGGATTTATTTCAGTCCATCTGTATGGCAAATTTATTTTAGTTTTCATTCAGTTCATTCATATCCTTTACTGTGGAAAAGACTGGCTGAGATAAATGATGTTCTCCTTGGCACGTTTACTTGACCAGGTGGAAAATTGATGTTTCTGGTTTCAGAAAAATTTCTAGTCTAAATTCAGACTATGTTCCTTGAAGTGAAAATGACAAAAGATAAAATTAAAAATATTGTTAAAATGCGCCTACTTAAAAGGAAAATCATACTTCCTTTCAACTATATAGTATTTCAATTTCAAAGTATTTGCATATTTTTTAGTAATTTAAGGTACACTGCTGAGAAGATACTGTATCTATTTTTATTACTGACTAATTGCATGCCCTTTAGGTCATTTGAGTTTTTGAGGTCTTTCATTAATAAAGTGGATGCATTTACCTTTTTCTTGAATGGTAACATTCTTTTTTGATAGGAAGCACCCTATATGACATGAATAGAATGGTTGAAAAGTTATCGAATGCTCCTACTGTCAAATATCTTCCATACTTTGGAATTGTGTGAATATTTTGTCTAGCTTACAATTTTCTTTTATGTTAAAGAGACATTTTTGAAGACTATTCTTTTTAGTCAAACCACCATGTATTCAATAATTGCACAAAAAACTATTTGCCATTTGATTCTTCAGGTTTTGACCATTATGTGATAACTATTGCCCACAGAGTCTAGACAGTATAGAACGATTTTGATGCTAGCAATTTATTTTGGGTACTGAATGATTTCTTAGTATTAGGAAACTTTTTACTTCTTCTGTAGCCCAATGGATTATATTGATTGATACACACCAACCTAACTACTTTACACACATCATCTAATGGTTAAACTGTGTCTCAGTTGTCAAAAGAGAAGTTTATTCCATAGTTATTAAGCAAATGCTGATCATTACTTGAAAAAATTAGTTTGTGATTCTGCCAACATTGTAAGTAGAGACTCTACTACTTCTAGAAATGGAATAAAGCTTTTCACTGTTATTATGTCATTATTTTATTTAGTTACTGGATAGTTGTTAAGTGCTGCCAGATCGGTTCTGACTCACAGTAACTTTATGTACAGAATAATAAAACACCACCTAGTTTTGCACCATACTCACAATTCTGATGATGTTTGAGCTCATTGTAGCCACTGTGAGATTAATTGTAATCTCATCAAGGGTCTTTCTCCTCTTTGGCTGCCCTTCTGCTTTACCATTGATTCATTTGGGGTCTGTACAATAATCTGTTAATGTGAAAGGACTATTTTGTTATCCTTCAAAATAATTTTCCTTATTCTTTTTGTTTGTCTATATTTAACTACCTGGCAACAAAGTTCTATGACATTTAATATTGTAGTCATGCAGAAATTGCTAGATTGTTCTTGTAGGGCCAAGTAGGAAAATGTAGGTAAACAGACTTGCTTTGTGTAAACACTGTAGGAATACTGAAAATGCTGTTGCTGGATTCATGGGTGTTTAATCTCATTGCAAATGGAAGTCCCTTTACGTAGTGGTAAAGTACATGGACTTAGGACACCATCTGTCTATGCTGAAATTCATGCTGTGCAACTTCTTTGCTCTAGAATTTTGAGCAAATTGCCCAATTACACTGTTTCTCAGCTTCTTTTATGCATGGAAAAGAAACAACAGTTTCTTCCTAAGTGATTTCCCTGATTCTTTTCTTCTCTGATATATTCTCCAGCTTCATTGGCTTCTATGTCTCTCATTTTAAAGTTCAACATACCATGCTTATACAAGTGACTAATCTTATGAGTCAAATTAAAACCATTGTATTCGTTAGGACTCTTTGTGATAACTTTAAGAATAAGCATGAATCCAATATGCAAAAGGTGGAGATGGATCTAGTATCCAGCTTGCACTTCTCAATCATTTTTTCTGCCAGCTGATGGCACACCTTTTCCCTCACCCTAGTCACTGGAACTAGAACCAATAGCACAGGTTAAATGAACTTAGTTCTTTCCCACTGCCAGGAGGCAGATGCCAGCTGTGAGCTTGACCCTCAAAGCATTCACATTTTATCTGCTGGCTTCTCCTCCTCCTTGGGGTTTGGCAATTCACTGGAAAGACTCATAGAATTCATGGAGAGTACAGCAGTTTGGATTTAGATTTATTATAGCAAAAGCAACAAAATCAGGATTTTATTAAAGAAGAGACACACGGGAGTAGTCTGGGAGGGCCCCGAAAATAAAACTTCAGTCTCAAAGAGGACCCATCACTCTCTGTCAACCAGGAGGTCCCTGTAAGTATGTAGGACATGAACTTTTAAGATAAATGTATAAGTCATTTTATTGACTAGAATAAACTTTTATTGGCTAGACTAACTCTGTTCTCCTGAGGCTAGTTAACACTGGTCTACCAGAAGAGTCATATATGGTCTGGCCAGTCTCCACTTAGTAGGATATGTTCTGGAAGTCCCAGACCAAGGCATTTCAATTATTCTAAGGAGTATTCCTCAGGAACCAAGGACAAATGCCATTTTAGTTTCCATAAAGTTTAATTCTTTCTAAAAAAAGTCCAATAGGGAAAGTAAAGTGATTATGAATGTAGAATATAGGTTGTTCCAGTATAAATATAATTTGCTTTCCTTATGAATGAGTTTTGAATTTTAGACAATATTTTCTACGCTATTGATTTTTATGAAGCAAATGGATTATGTTGATAGGACAAGACTTCAGAAATGCCCCAGCCATCTGGACACATAATGTATGGTCAAGCTGGTATATCAATTTCAAATCAAGGGAGGAAATATAAAGATTTCCATAAGTATTTTTGAGGAAATTGGTTACCTGTTAGCACTGAGGTAATGTTAGATTTCTAATGTATGCTAGTAAGAAAAATAAATTCTGTACATGATAAAGACCTTAAAAGTCTTTAAGGAAAAGACATGAAAAGTCATGTGCTGTTAGGAACTGTGGAAAAGGTTCCTACTCATGGTGACCTTAAGTGAAACAGAAGGAAACTCCGCCTGTTCTGCACTGTGCTCACCACACCTAAGTTTGAACCCACTGTTGCAATCACAGCGTCGATCAAGCTCATCTAAAACCTTCCTCTTTTTCAGTGGTCCCCTGCTTTAGTGAGCTGAATGTCTTTTTCTAAGGTAAGGTCTTTCCCGATAATAGAAATAAATGACTGTAGACTTTTGATAGCACACGGTTTCTGGTTGTTGCCGGTAGGTACTGTTGAGTTGATTCTGACTTAGAGTGGCCCTCTGTACCACAGAACGAAACACCGCCGGGTTTCTGTGTTACTGTGATGCGGGGAGCTATGCTGTTGGTATTTTTAAGTCATAGTAGGATCACCCAAACTGAACAGGTTTTACCAGACTAAGCACAGTCTACAAAGAAGGAATAGAGTGTGTACTTCAGAGTGATTAACTACTGAAAACTTAATGGACAACACTGAAACAAGATTTCATACCCAGGAAAAAAATTCCCATGGAATGTTATATCTGTAAGAGCTCTCCATAAGTGATTAAAATTTTTATTAGAATTTTCTTTATAAGAAAAGGAGATTAAAAAATGAAGTTGGAAAAGCATTTGAAATATATGTAACTAAATATGAATTTCTATTTAGAATATATATATATATATATATATATATATATATATATATATATTCAGCAATCATGAGGAAAGGGTGGCATGCCAGGCACTAGGAAATGGGGATGAATATTATATTAATTATATCAGGTTATATGAGATGATCTGATAATATTAGGGTCCCATGGTGGCTTCCCACTCCCACCAGGGAGCAGTGATGCCAAAAAAATATATTAGGGTCCCACAGAAGAGCTCCAAGCTCTATGACGGTTCCATAAATTCTGTTTGAATTTATAGCTGTGATGGGGCGAAACTTACTGAACAAATTGGTTTTACAATCAATAATTCATACACATTTTGTTTCATGCCACTGGTTGCATACCTTCCAATGTTAACACCGTTCTTCTCCATCCCATTGCCTCCCTGTGTATATAATTTCCCCAATATAAAAGAGGTAAGGGAAGATGACTAACAAAAAGACAAGGAAAGAAAGTGTGAGGGGAAAGTCAGAGTGAAGAATTAAGAAGACTATTAAAAGATGATTAAAAAACAAAAACAAACAAACAAAAAGAATTAAGAAGATGAAAAAAGAAAGTAAAAAGCGGCACAATGCTGGCAAGGGTGTGGACTGACCATTCAGTGGGTGGAGGTGGGATGCAGGCCTCTCATCACCAGCACAATGTAAGAGGGAATAACGCACGTGCTGGTTGTCCCTCTGCAGTGTGGGTGCTGGTGTAGCTCTGGCGAAGCAGAGCTGCTTCTCTGGTTCCTGCTCTGATTGATATTCTGCTTGCAGTGATTCTCAGTGTCTGTGCTCTCCTGGTTGGCAGTTTTCCACTCTTTGTTTAGTGTTTACATTCAGTCTCTTTTTCTCAGTACCATAGGCTCTAATTCTGTGTCTTTTCCATTGAAACTATGGGTTCCAGAACCAGCATCCATATTTGTTTCACTTTTTTTTCTGTAGAGAGTCTGGACAGTGGATCTGCCTAATCTACCATCACGTCTCCTCCCTAAAATAGAGTGGATTTAGTTTTATATGATTATAGTATTTCTATATGGATAATGTATTCACAGTTCAGTTTCTCTATACATGTTATAGGTATTGATTCCTTGTCTTTAAATATGAGCAAATAACTTAGTTGTCAACTGAGGAACAATTTCCATTTTTTGCTAGCTAAAGATTCTTATTACAAATACCATTTATTTGTCTCCCTAAACACATGAGTAAGTTTTTAAAATTTTAATTATGATTATAGCATGTCAGAAAGGAATTGCTGGCTTATAATATATAGTCATGTTTAAGTTTAGACCGTATGGCCAAATTGCTTTCCAAGGTGATGTGATCATTTGTATTCTATCAATCAATGCACAACTCTTCTAGGTTTCCTACACCTTTGTCAATAACTAATATATTCATTTAAAACAAGAGACATGACAGTTCAATACAAATATGGCAAAACTTTTGCATAATGATTCACAGAAATATGAACACAATGGCCAGTGGGCAGGGGAAATTATGCATGTCTTTGTTCATAATCATGCAAATGAAGAATGAAACAATGTGAGGTACCTTTTATCAACCATCTGTTTGGGAAAAAGCTGGAAAAATCCTTAGGGTTGTGGAAATGCATGCCAATATCTTTTCTATTCTGCAAAATGAGATGAAAGACTCAGTTTTGTGAAACTGGGAAAAAAAAGGATTTTTTTTGAAGTTCGGGAGAAAGGACTCATGGCATTTGTAAAAAGAAGTGAATAAATATCTATTGTTGAAAGTCAAATGCAGTCAAGGTCTGTCAGCAGATTACTTTACAGCCGGGGTACTCACACTTTTTCAGCATGTGAGCTACTTATAAAATGATCAAGTCAAAATAATCTACCCAACTTCAAAAATGCAAAACATGCATTCATTTATTGCATTTATTCATAAATGCATCAATAATTCTTTATATGTACAATGTATACTTAGGTACCTTGCATAACCTCATGAGTCCATATTGGAAAATACAACACAATTAGCTACGTAGATTTTTTGTTAGCATCTGAGTTTACTCTGATGACTTGTACTAAATGGAATGAGTCAGGGATGCATTGTCCGGACAGTAGCTGCTGACAGCCCGTCTCCAGCGCACTGCCAAATGATGATCAGTCACGGTGGAATGGTACTTGGGCTGAATGATCTTCTTGTGGGAAAAGGCTAACTCACTGAAGTAAACAGAGGCGAATAATGCAGGCAAAGAGGTAGCACATTTTCTCATGTTACTCTGGGAGTAAGTTCCAGAAGTGTTCATGCACTCTGAACTTCCACTGAATGTCAGGTTGTAGTGTCAAAATCTCCTACTCTGTATGAAAGGGATACGTTGTTGTCTTCTTAGTTCGTCCAGCCCCCCATTCATTTTAGTACCATTTCTTACATTTAAGAGGAAAAAACCCCCAAATTCTACAAATTGGTGATAACTTAGTTTGTCAATTTTGTTGCACTTAGCACAGTTGTCTGCTCATGCATTTGAAACCTAAGATTGCATCTGATTGACTGCAGTGTCTATCAATTAAGTGACAGGATTGATGATAGGCTTACTTCTATTTTTTTAATGCCATGCCATCTCCCCACACTATATTTGCAATCGACTATCAGATCACGATTAATGTATTGAGCACCCATGCTCTACAGTCTGTGATTAAAGGATATTGGGTAGAAGCATACAAAACTTAACCCTCTAAGTTTTATTATTTTATTAAATTAGTGAGAAATAGAATTGTGTAGATGAGATGATGATATTAACTATATCTTAGATCTTAATGATCAATGCAGAAGGGGATATAACGGTAGGCTAAAATATTAACATCTTGTGGAAGAACAGGGAATTCTGGTGGCATAATGGATTAATAACTGGGTTGCTAACCATGTGAAGTCAGCAGTTCAAACCCACCAGTCACTCTGCAAGAGAATGGTGAGATCATGTACTCCTGTATAGATTTGTAGTCTCAGAAACCCATGGAGGAGTCAAAATAAATTGGGAATCACTCAATGGCACTGAGGTATTTCTTTTATTCATGGAAGAATAATAAGAATGAAACCTCCCCAGAACTTTTATGAGGGGAGAAGAGAATGATGCTTTGAGCATACCTACAGCAAATCACCAACCATATGATGCCATTGCTCAATCAGCTCCACTTCAGGGCAACTTTGTGCACAATTGAAAGAAAAACTTCCTGGTACTATGTTATTCTCAGGATCACTTGTGGATTTGATTGTTAGGATCTGCATGGTTTCCATTTGCTAAGTTTTGAAAGTATATTTCTAAGCCTTTCTTCTTAATCTATCTTAATCTGAGAGCTTTAATAAAAATCTTTTTAACACTGTAAGAACACACATGCTTTTAATGACAGAAAAGTAGTGGTTGTGTAACGAGGGTCATTGGTTTTAATTGAACTTAGTCTTCTGCGTGGAATGGAGGAAATTCTATGATGGAATCACCACTGCACCCATCCTCTCAGCTTTAATGGCTCTTTTTGCTAACCAACAAAAGAAGATGGATTATTGCATGTGTCTGAGTTTAATGTTGCAAAAGTTATTTAGCAATGAAGGGCATTTTCAAAGGGAGCCTGATCTTAGAGACTTGAAATATTACCAGTAGATCAAATCTTGCACAATTATCTAGCACCTTTCGCCTAGAACTATCACCCAGGACTTTCATCCAGGACTTTTTAGGATATTTTCTGAGACCAGTGAAGGCAAGGGTAAACTAAAGAAGAGTGTGGATCAAATTGGGCAGTGCCAAATTGTACTGGACTATATGAAGAAAAATGTGGTGTCAGGTTTGGAGAAAGACTGGTTAATGACCTGTGATATGAGGATGACACAACCTTTACCTTGCTTGTTCAAAGTGAGGTGGCCTTGAAGTACTTGATTATGAAGATCAAGGATTACATCCTTGGATTATCACTCAGTGTGAAATAGACCAATAGGTAGCATTATGGTAAGTGGAGAAAACGTTGAAGCTGTCAAGGATTTAATCTTGCTTGGATCTACAATCAGTGCTCATGGAAACAGTGGTCAAGAGACTGTGTTATGTCTGGCCCAAACCATGGTATTTCCCATTGACTCCTGTACATGTGATAGTTTGACAATCAATGAGAAATACAGAAGAAGAATTGATGCCTTCGAATTGTGATGCTGGAGGAGAATATTGAAAATAGAGTAGATTGCCAAAAGGACAACTCAATCTGTCTTGGAAGAAGTAAGGCTAGAGTTTTACTCTGAGGCAAGGAAGGAGAGATTTTATCTTGCATCCTTTGGACACATTGTCAGAAGAGACCAGGTCCTGAAGAAGGACATCATGCTTCTCCAAAGTTGAAGGGAAATCTAATAGGAGAAGCCCCTCTACAAGATGGTTGCAAACAACGGCTGCAACAATAGTCTTAAGCACAGGAACATCTGTGAGCAGGACCCAGGGCGGGCCAGGATTTTCTTCTGCTGTGTATAGGGTCATTATGTGTCAGACTGATTCGATGACCCACCCACAAATGGCACACAATATTGGACATTGAGTCCCTATTCACTGTCTTTTTATTTTTGGGATCAACCTGTATCTTAGAGATATTTTGAGGAAACTAGAGTTTTCAATGGGATGATATGAATGAGAGGATGAGGTGCACATCTGAAATGGTGTGGTTAAATTTCCACAGGGAAGTTAAGAGGATGTGGGCTCATCGAGAATAACAAGAATCCTTCCTAGATCTCAGTGAGCAAGGTCGGTAGTTCAAAATCACTAGTCACTCCTTAGGAGACTGGTTCGGCTCTCTGCTCCTATAAGACTTCACAGTCTCAGGATCCCTGTATAGGATTACTACGAGTTGGGTCACCTCCATGGCTGTAGTTTATTTTGTTTTTTTTTTTTAGGTTGTCCTTTGGGTTGTCTTTTGGCAATCCACAGTCTTTTCAGAATTCTTCTCCAGCAGCACAGTGCAGCCATTATTGGTATTGAATGACTAAGGATGAGGTGTAGGTATTGTCATAATTTATTTTTTTTCTGTAGTAGTATAAACCTATCAAAAGAAAGAGGAAAACGAGGCAGATTCTCATGGGCTCCATCCAGAAGAGGAAGATGGAAATGAGATTTACTTCAAAAACCAATCCCACTGCCATCGAATTAATTTTAATCTATAGAGGTCCTATAGGGCTGTTCCCTATCTAGAGCCTCTGAGACTGTGAATTGTTTTGGGTGTAAAACCTTCATTTTTATCTCCTGGAATTCTGGGTTGGTTTGAACAGTTGACCTATTGATTATCAGCCTGATATGTAACCCACTATACCACCAGGACTCTGTTAAGTCTTACATAATTTCCAAATAGAGTTTATTGGGTTTTTTTCTTTGCTAACCTGAAAAAAAATTTAAATTTTCTTTCTTGTTTTATGGATTTTTTTCTAGAACTTCTAATGTAATATTGAATAAAAGTAGTGAATGGGATACCATTGTCTTGTTTGTGATTTCAAGGTAAATGCTCTTGTTCTTTCCCATGAACATAATGCTGACTCTTGGCTTTTCATATATGCTGTGAATTATATTGAGGTACTTCCCTTCTCTTCCCACCTTCTCCAGACTTTTCATTAAGAAAAAGGGTAGCACTATTGAATTTTTTGTTACTTTTTTTGGTATATGAAACCCAGGATGGAGGTATCTATAGAGACAGCAAGTAGAATGCGGGTGTCTGGAGGGAGGGGGAAGGTGGAGGGAGAGCTGATATTAAGGAGTTTAAGAAGGAAGAAAACTTGAAATGGATTGTTGTATAAGCTGTACAATACTGAGTGGCATGATTGAAATATGGGATGATATAATATCTGCATTAACTCCCAAATAAAAGTGTTTTTTTTAAAAAAACAAAAAGTTGTTGAATTTTAGCAAATGCTTTTTCTTGACCCATAGTTCTCTTCCTGTAATTGATATCCTAATGTTGAATTATCTTGCACTTTGAAAAAAAGTCTCATTCAATCTTGGTATATGATTTTTTTCAATATATTGTTGAATACTTTTTGCAAGTACCTGCTTTTATATTCATAAGAAATATTGTCTTCAATTTTTCTTTTGTGTGTATCTGTGTGTGTGCATGTGTCTGTGTTTGTGTTGTCTTTTTCTGGTTTTATTACCGGGGTTATGTTTCCTTTATGCAGTGAATAGAGTAGCATTTCTTTCATCTCTATATTTTGTATATGTTTAAGCAGCACTGGTGTCAATTCTTCTCTGTGTGCTCTGTAGATTCCCAGTGAAATCATTTAATCCAAACTCTTCTAATGGAGGGCTTGGTCACTGATTCAGTCTCTGCTTGTTATGGATCTATTGAGCTTTTCCATTTCCTCTTGAGTCAGTAGGTTGTATGTTTCTAAGAGAGTCATCTAGGTTATAAAATTTGTTTTCATGCAGTTGTTCAAAATATTCTAACTCCTTTTATTTCTACTGGGTTAGTGGTAGCGCTTTCTCTCTAATTTTTTATGTTGGTTATTTGCTTCTTTTCTCTGTCCATTAAAGTAATTTCTACTTTCATTGATTCACTATTGTTTTCCTGATTTTTATTTTACATATTCATTCTCTGACCTTTGTTATTCTCTCTTTTTTTTTCCAGAGGAGGGAATTTTATTAGAAGTTAAATTCTGAGCACCCTGTTTGCACAAGGCTATGTGTGACGGTGAACCCCACAAATGCATTAGTAGAGTCTCCATTCAGATTGAGTCCCCATTAAATTCCTTCTGACCATTGTCCAGTGGATGTAAGTAGTCATTCACTCAGACTATAGGAAAGTATTTTCCCCAACCATTTAGGGCTACAATTATTGGTAATTCGTATATCATACAATTCTATAGTACAATTACATCAGGAACAATTGTACAATCATTACAATCAATTTTAGAACATTTTCTTCATCCTTTAATACATATTATACAGCCAAAGTGGTCAAAATTGCATGGTATTGGTAAAATGAGAGATACTCAGACCAATGGAAATGAACTGAAAATAAGAAATAAAGACATCAGCATATGGACATTTGATCTTTGATAAGGCCCCCCAAATATCAAATGGGAAACAGATGCACTCTTCAACAAGTGATGCTGAAAAAAATGAATATCTATCTCTGGAAAAATAAAGCAAGACCCTTATCTCACTCCATGCAAAAGAATCAACTCACAATAGATCCACAGACCTCTAGGTAAAACCCCAAACTATTAGGGTCCTCAATGAGGGAATTGGGAACAACCTGAGAACTTTGGCACAGGGAATACATAGAGTATCAGAAATAAGAAGGACACAAACATAGAGGAGGCACAAGTTGACAAGTGGGAAATACTGAAGATAAAACACTTGTGTACATCAAAAGAATTCACTGAGAAAGTAATAAGAGAACCCACAGACTGGGAAAGCATCTTTAGCAATGGCACATCAGACAAAGGTTTTATTCTTAAAATTTACAATACCCTGATAGCTTCTAAAAAGAAAAAAATTAACTGCCCACTGAGGAGGTGGGCAAAGGACTTGAACAGAAGTTTCACAGAGGCTATTCTCTTTCTTCTGATAAGCCCAGGCTTAGTTTGCTCCTCTCTTCTTAGTTCCGATAGTTGCTGAGCTAGTTATCGACTAGCTAGCTATTGACTAGTTATTGCTGAGTTAATTATTGCTTTAAGTCTTAATACTGTTTCTGAGATCACAATTTCAGTTGTAAAGCTCACAATCAGTGAGTCCCTTTCCAGACTAAGTGCTGCCCTTTCGTGATGGTTGGCAGAGCAATCTTTATGTAGGTAACCCAATTCCTGATCCCACAGAAGTGAATTTCTGTAGGAGTTCAGCTTATTCCAACAGTTCACTGTTCCTTGTCAGGTAAGGGGTTTTCTCACTCCACGTAGACCTGTAGGGAGGTCTGCCTTTTTGCACTCAGACTCTGTCCTATAAAATGTTGACCGTGGGTGTAGCTTCCTGTAAAGATACCTGCTTTCTAGCACACAATGGTCTCAGTAATCCTCTGTGCCAAGTATAAAGAGAAGCAAACAAACTCAAACAAGTATGTCAATGAAATCTGTCCTGATGACTGCAGAGGTATGGGGTGCATGCATAGTGGTTCTAATAGCAGCTTGCAAAATCCCAGCAACCATCAATGACTATGGAGATGAACAGATGTCATAATCTAGCAATATCCCCATTCCTCAGTCTCCCCACAATCCAAGAGATTATTGATTGTGAGAGCAACCTCCACACAAGATTCCTGATTCCTAATGCATCGCAACAAGCAGCAGTGAAACTGGGGGTAGACTAACTGTAACTGACTTCCAGGGGAATGTGTCCTTTTCATGTTAGGGAGCAGGCCTATGGAGTGTGAATGAAGGCAGGTTGAATACTTTCTCTGGGAATAGGCCCTCTGCAGGGCGGTCTGTAACAATTCACATCAGGTTTACAGATTAGAGTGTTAAGGTTTGGAGGTACTGGGTACATTTCAAATGGACTTCCAGTGAAGTCCATCTTTTGCTCTCAGAGTTCTCTGCTGACCACCTCATTTTGTTGGCTATGGGTGTATCTTCCACTCAGATTGCTTGCTTCTAGTCCACAGCAGCCTCTTGGTACAAGGTATTTAGTTCTAACTTGAAGGGGCATATCCAAACTGAGGCCTCGAGAGGTTTGCCCTTTGATTTCCAAGGTCTCAGCTTTGCCTTAAGCAGGGAGTGTGGATTTGAGAGAAGACCATGGTAGGGGGCTTTCTGTAGTAATTCATAGTAGGCTGCAAGTCTGCTTACTGTGTTGTGGTACATTCCAAAGAGACCACCCACAAGGTCTGTCCGCCTTGTTTATTTTAGACCTACATGCTTAAGGTCTGTCTTTTTCAACAGGTGGGAGAGGTGTGGGTTAGGGAAATAAGTTCCTTTTCTTTGGCCACTTCTCCAGTTTACAGTAGTTGGTGACTTGAGTGGCTGTGATGAGGAGAGAGATGGAAGAAGAGATTTTCCTAACATATTCAGCTCATTGTTGATTTGTTGATTTTTCTGTCTATAGTTCCCAGCTGATTTATTCTCTTTACTGATTCAGAGTTCCTAAAATTCAATCCCCACTTCTTTCTTCCTTTCTTTTGTATTTGGAGAGGATGGTCAGATTTATGGTTTCTGTATGCGGGCCTCTTTCTTGAGAATCCTCTCCAGGGCATTATTGAGGATCAGTTTTTATTAATATGAATTAGGAAACCATATTATATTGGTTCCTAATAGGAACCTAATAAATATGTATTACTCAGAACTGAATAAAATGAATGAGACTAATCACACATTTCGATTTGAGCCCAGGTGAGTAAAGAGTGAGAAGTGGTAGTTGTTTTTCATTGCTGTATTTGGAGAATGGGTCTTATCAAGTGATGTTGGCTGAAGAAGTTAAGAAGTACCTCTCTTTTTTTTTTCTAGTCTGATTAATCCCACTTAAAAGCATGTTTTAGGGTTTATATTTAATTTTGTTGATTAAAGAAAAAGGGCATTGGGCTAAGACCCAGTGAAGTAGTGGCTGTGCTTGCGACTGCTGCCCACTGGGATGGAGGTTCAATTCCAGCAGCAGCTCCACAGGAGCAAAGGTTGGGCCTCCTACTCCCACTACCATAGGGCAGTCAGTGATGCCCCCAAACAAAACAAAACATAAAAGGGTCACTGAGATCTAAACATTTTTTGGAGATGTCGGTGTAGTTAGATAAGTGGATCGCATGTGGAAGACTCCTCTGGTGCCTTGGGACAAACAACTCCTGACAGTGTTAGAGGGCCTTGAGGAGAGGAGATTGGGTCTGGCTCAGGACCAAGTCATTCCTGCCACATCTCTGGGAGGATTGAATGGATACGGAGCTTTTAAGTAAAGAAGCACATTTCAAGCAAAACTTACCATTCTCGACAAGTTCCATGAGAATAGTACTAGAGGACTATTTGTTTATGAGACTCAGTCGAGACCATGCGTTAAAGAAGGCCCTCCACACAAAAAGTGTTTTTTTCTCACTTGGCTGAAGGACACCTTCTCACTGCAAGGTCTTTCTGTGATTCTGCAGTCACAGATGAGAAATACATTCTATGTGTGTGTGTGTAGAATAATTTGCATACACATGATGTTGTTCAAATAAAGGTTCCCTAAGAGTTGTTTGTCTTGACTTTCTTTTTCTTTTTTGTGGGTATCGCTGCCCTGGTGGGAGTAGGAGTCCCAGCCTTGCTCCTGGAGAGATGCTGCTGGATTTGAACCGCCAACCCTGTGGCCTGCAGCCCTGCACACAACCACTATGCCACTGGGGCTCAGCCCCATCTTGACTTTCTTTGGGTTCTCTTGCCCCACAACACACTTCCCAATCAAACCCTTCCCCATAAACAATCCGTGTTAACAACTTTCCATATTTTTCTTCTGAAAAACTGAATTCTATAAGTCACATTCATATACATGTAAGACCACTCACATTCCATCAAGTTGCTCTCGAGTTTATGCTGACTCATGGTGACCCATGTGGGGTCTAACTCTGACGGCTTTCTTGGCTGTACTCTTCATGGAATCATAATGCTAAGCCTTTCCTCTATGATGAAACGAGGTGAGTGCAAACTGCCAGACTACTGGGTAGTAAGAAAGTGCAAAGAAAACCCATTAAAATTCCTTTATCTTATGAATTGAATGAAAGTTTATAGTACAGGTAATCAATTTAGGTTACATAATCAATTCAGATCAGATTTCCTTCATTGAAATCTGCTTCGTGTACTATCATGGATCCCGTGCCCTCCCTATGGTGCCTGTTTCCTTTCCTTCTCCCTTTTGAATTTTGTCCTTGGTTAAATCCTGATTTTAGAAGGATGATTTTTTTTAATCTTAGGATTTGATGTTTCTAAGGTGTGCACATACCATACTAGGCTACTGTTCCTCTTATAAACCTGTCTATTGTTTGGCTGAAAAAGAAACTACAGCGGTGAGTTCATTGTCAGACCTAGAGTGACTAAGGACCATATCTGTAGGGATCCCACTCATCTCTGCCTGATCAGTAAGTTTGGTCTTTTCTATCATTTAGATTTTTAGTCCTTTCTTCTATTCTATCCAGTACCTTCTGATTTGATCCTTTTCAGAGCAGTCATAGCCCAGCCAGTTCTCCTAGTCTCACTCAGGGTTGTGGAGGCTGATGGTGCACTAATCCATTTGATAAATTGCTTTATTTTATTCACTCTCCTTTTTAGATGGGAAGAGATCAATAGATTTACCTTTGATGACTGCTCATGATATTTTAAGCCCCCAGTAGCCACCTGTTAAAGTAATATGTAGAATCTTTTCTTGTGAACTATATGTTCTGCCAAATGACCTTGGTGCCTCCAGACTATGACCCTGAACTCCAAGACCCAGTGACTTATACCCTAAAGATGTTTCTAAAAAGTGTTCCCCTGTATGTATAACTTTCCCCTTGTATGTACTACCAAATTTATGTATATATTTGCAGCATAGGTTATTATACATCACTTGTCAATATTTATATCCACTATATATTTTGGGGGGTGTTCCCAATTTCACATCTGTCAAACCTGCATATATATTTATACACTTACCATTATTGCAAGAGTGTGTATTTACAGTGTTTATTTTTTTGGGGGGGAGTGGGCATCATGGCCCTCTGGTGGAAGTAGGAGGCCCAGCCTTGCTCCTGGAGAGCTGCTGTATTTGAACCGCCAAGCCCATGGGCCACAGTCCCTCACTCAACCACTATGCCACCGGTGTTCAGCCCAACAATGTTTAATAGTACATAAGAGTATTTTAAATTCTTGTAAACATCCCTGTCTCCATCATCTTTTTTCTTAACTAACGTTATTCTTCCCATATACTACCTTCCTGTAGGGTACCAGCTCCCACAATCAAATGGGTCCTAGGGGAGGGGTTTGTGTAATTGAGGGGTAAAATTTAAGAGACAGCAGACAAGATAAAGCATGCAAATGCTTACCCTGCCATGACTTCAGGAGCTAGATCCATGCAGAGCAAGAGAATATTTCCAACCCAGTCTTATATACATTTTAGCGGCGTGCAAGCCCCCTAATTACAGGTAACCACATATGAAACAAAGTGGGCCTTACCCTAACTCTAAAGGTCTCCAGGTTTTTCAGAGGACTAACCTAACACTCATGCCCCGGGAAGGTAAGGAGGAGTTCTGGTTATCTTCAGAGTCTAGAGAGCAATAACACTTATGTGCTCCTATGGTTAAAGCTGCTGGTTACCTAGCGATCAGCCCTGTGCTTGTAAGAGGGAACTAGAAGAAGGAACTATCATGGGAGGATATAGTGAAGAACAATATTCATTACGAGATTGTGACTGCGACATGCCTCCACTTCACAGGGTGAAGGCCTCCCTCCGCCTCAGATACTCAGCCTGCCAGGCTTACTATATGAGAATAAAAGATTCATCTGTATATACTCTCTTTCTGTTCTCTGCTCCCCTTCACTTAAGTACCGGTAAATACTTGTCTGCTTCCAATCTAGGGATTTCCTAGTCCTCCTTCTCCCATCCCTGGTAAACCTTCGATATTCTTTCTTTTGATGTGAAAGTGTTTGCTTGGCTTCACCACATGCTTGTCCTTCGAGTGTACTGGACGACTTGTTGGGTTGCTTGGCGGTTCAAAGTCTCCAGCAGGTCTGTAGGAGAGAGATGAGGCTTTTTGTTACCTCCAAGTGTCACAGTGTGGGCACTCACAGAGGTAACTCCACTCTACTCAGGGGCAGCACTGTGTCAGGAGCCGCTCGAGGCCAGTGAGTGAGGACGCCCCCCAGGCTAACCCATCGTCAGAAGTTTTTGGAGAGTCCGTGTAAAAGACGTTTTTTCTTGGTCACCGCAAGTTGTTTATGGATTTGGTACAACTCTGATTTATGTGTTTAAATGACTGCCTCCTCCTCATCATATTTCATGGTGTGGCTGTATAACAAGATTCAGACATTCCTCCATTTATAGATGGTAAAATGTACAGATATTGGCCTATGTGACCACTACTATCTATATAGCTTCATAAGCGTGTCCCTCTAAATCAGTGGTTCTCAATCGGTGGGTCGCAACCCCTCTGGGATCATAAGAGTAGCAAACTGACAGTTATGAAGTAGAAACAAAAATAACTTTATGGTTGGGGGGTCACCACAAGATGAGGGACTGTATTAAGGGGTCATGACATTAGGAAGGTTGAGAACCACTGCTCTAAATGGACATGTTATTTCTGTGGGAATGTTGCTCTGTAGGATGAGCAGAGCTGAACGCTGCCTTAAAGTATATCACAATTTCAAATTTTAATAGCTTACCAATGCAATAGCTTATATTTCATCAAAGACTGCCCTTTTTTCATAAGCCTTCTAGAAATATTTGTAAAAGCTCTTTCAGTTTTGTTAGTTCAATGCCTGCAAAGTGACATCTCAAAAGGCTACACAAGAAGTTCCTATTCTCGGTCTACAATATTCCTGGACATTTGTCATTGGAATTTCAAGTTTCAAACTTTAAGCAGGACACCAGCTATCACTTACCTGCTTTGTGGCATTTGGCCAGGGGACAAAAGAGCTCTTTCAGGATACACTTCTCACTTCAACAATTGGATGTAATGCATCAGCCTAACTGCAACAAAGAAAACTAATTATTATGACTACTGTCTGTAATGATAGAAGAGTTCAATAACCAGGAGACTTCCATTTTGTAAGACATTTAGGGATACATGAGCTAACTAACTTCTGGAAGGTTTCCTGTGTTCTATAGTGGATTGACTAAGCTCCCTAACACTTATGATACTGGATGAGATATTTAAAGACATAAAGAATATATGTTCCAGGGCTGAGCCCTGGTGGCATAGTGGTTATGTGCAGGACTGCGGCCCATTGAGATGGTGGTTCAAATACAGCAAAACCTCTCCAGAAGCAAGGTTGGGCCTCCTACTCCCACCAGAGGGCAGTGATGCCCCTCAAAAGAATAAATGTTCCATCCTTCATGCCAAGATTAACATGAAGAATTCTCTGTAATGAGAACAAGAGAAACAAATAATAATCAAAAGTCAACTGGTTAAAAAAAAGTCAACTCAACAAAAATCCAACATACTCTTCCTGACAGGGAAGATAGCATGGTGATGGAGGAAGAGGGAAGTTAGAAAGAGATCTTGGCTAGTGCTAGGAAACCTGGAGCTCAAAGAGAGGAAAGAATATAGTGCCTGCCACAAATCTTGAGCAGCAGAAAGTGGCAATAAAGTCCATAGGACCAGTTCATGTATATTGGACAAGATTGGTCTTTGGAGACTTTTAAGAATTCCAAATTGGAGAAGCCTAGGATGTAAACTGCAGAGCAGTTTCTAAGAGCTCCCTGTATGCCAGGCTTAGAGTTTGCTGCCTCGTGTTAGAGCACTCATGTCTAACCATCAAAAAGGGGTGGCTATGAGAGCTCCATAAATGTTCCCACAGGAACTATGGCAGGATGTTGTTTCATCTCACCATTCAACCTTCTCAACCTAAATGCACGAAGCATGCCAAGAGAAACCAGATTGCAGAGGGGGGAGTCTGGGGGCGGGTACAAAAGGAGCTCACACAGTTGAGACAAGGATTAAATTAAAATCTATAATCCACTGGAAAACTGCAGAGAGAAGAGCCATCTTGAGTGTCTAAAGAAAGTTAAATTACCTCCTTAATACCAGGGACTTGAAGCCTCTTTTCCACTATCACTTGGGTATGTTCATAATGAATCTTATTAGACCCACCTGACTGACAAGGACGGGCGACTGAGAGAATGTGGAGCCTTTGGAGGAGATGACCAGAGAGGAGAGGAAGAGGAAAACCGCCCCTCCCCCCCTCCCATGGGAAATTTTTATATCTTGACTCATAGCACCCTATGCACAATAGACAGAGACACTGCTCGGTCCTCCTGCCTCATCTTCATAATTGTTCCGATATCGAAGCCCATGATTGCAGTTATTGTGTTGTCTCATTGGGGGCTCCCTCTTTTTCTCTGCCCTACCACTTTACCACGTGGATGTATTCAAAGCCACGGGAAGAAGCAGTGGTCCTGAGGAAGGCTGAGTCTCCACGATGGGTAAGTCTGGGAATCCAGGATGGGATGGTGAAGAGTCAAGCATCAAACTCTAGCATGAGTTCCATTGAACAACCTGAAGGATTCGACTCCTGATTCCACACTCCTGTGGCTTTTGAACATGTTGCAAGATAGGTTTAAAACTGAATTAAAGAGCTCTTTTAGCGGATCTTTTGGATTTTGTTTGAATATACAACTGCTGATCCCTAAGATTTTAAAATAATAGATATAATGTCTCCTTTCCCTTTCAAGGTAGGAATCTGGGGTTTTGTTTGTATGATCAATATCGTTTAACTGCTATTTTTTATGAACCAGAAGTTTTTCCAGGTACTGACTTACTTTATCTCCTGCAATTCTAACTAGGCATCTAGCCCAGTTTATATACCCCCCAAACAGGCTGCCATGCAGTCGATTCTGACTGATAGCGAGCCGTCATGGGGTTTCTGAGACTATGAACATGTACAGAAGCAGAGTGGCTTGGAGGCTTGAACCACTGATGTTGCAGTTAGCAGGCCACAACTTAACTCCAAGCACCCCCAAGGTCATTTAGTTTAAGAAAAGGGAAGTACAATGAAAGCTGAGCGGGTAAGCGAGGAGCCTACAGTGAGAGACAAAATTGAGTTTCAGTTTCAGTCCTGCCTGTTACCCGGCTTGATGTTTGCCTTATTCTCTCTCTTTTAAACCAAGGGCCAATGCAGTAGCTCTTGGTAGCTGCTGCTGGAGTCCCCTACAAATTCAAACAGTGGCTGGCAGGGCCTTGGCTTCTCAGCAGAGTGCCCAGGTGCACAGGATTTGTGGCCCAACTCCACAACAGTGCTCCCTTTGTTCCACAGCATTGAATTTCCGAGCATAACATTCGTGTCTCAGGAAATCCTTCCCAAGAAGTTATTTCCAGCCAGCAGCCGGTGACTTGTTCCAAATGTTTGAATGAGCTGAAGAGAGCTCCCTCGGTTTGAAGTTGCTTGTCCTGGCAGACAGATGTCTGTACCACTTCTTACTTTGTGACAAAATTGGCCTCTCCTGCACCAGGCTTCAGGAACTCTCACTACGTGTTATTTATCTGCAGCAGCAAGATACTCAATTGGAATAGAAAACAGACCCTATGACAATTTACCTCCATCACGGTTCCATTTATTTTTCTTGACACATAGGTATTTATCTTCATTTGTGTTCCTCATTATGGATGCGCCTTTTTATTTCACTTTGGGCCTTGGCAGCACCACCCCTACTGTTTGAAAAGCTCGTGGAATTTGCAGCGAAGCCACAACCGAAGTTGACTTTGGCAATTGTGTTTTTCAGACAGGCAGATCTCTCCAGCTTCCCTAAAAGGTGTCTAGGATACTGAGATGAGACCAGATTCTTGAAAATGCACAGTCCTCTCTACATATGGGAGGTGTGCTCTGACATTGTAAAGACCATCTTTTTAAACAGGGGGATATAAGGTGTCTAAAGTGGTTTGCTGAAAACCAATCATTGGCTCAGCACTTCCAGACTTCATCTAGTAAAATCATTAGCATGTGTCTCAACTAGGGCATGCCCAGGCTATTTCTGGTCATTTGAGATAACAGAGCAGTTTGGCAATTAGGAAGATTTCTAAGATTTTATTGAGATGCTATAAGAGGAAGATTATAGGCTGAACCCTGGTGGCATAGTGGTTGTGTCCGGGACTGCGGCCCACAAGGCTGAGGGTTCAAATCCAGCAGCAGCTCTCCAGGAGCAAGTCTGGGCTTCCTATTTCCATCAGGGCAGTGATGCCACAAAAAAAAAAAAAAAAAGAAAGAAAGAAAGAAAGAAAGAAAGAAAAAATAATAAAAAGAATTTTTAAAAAGAGGAAGAGTCCAGATAAGTGTCACCCAACATACTGTTTTACTAATTGGTATTTGAAATTTCCTCCAAATTTCTTTTTCGTATAAGAGTTTATCTGTTTATAATACACACACACATTTGCAGACCCGAAAGTACAAAGAAGTCTAATCAAGTATTTGAAAAAGGACTCTTTTAAATGGGGGGGGAGGTCCATGTCACTGTAAGATTCTGTGAGGTCTGGCAGAAAAGCACCTTTGATGACTGCCACTGCTCAGGACCAACTTCCTATTATTCTCACCCCTTCGCATCTATACAGGTGCTTTTTCTGATAACAACTAGATTCAACTACCCCAGTTCTGCACTTTGAGAAGCAGATATGTGTGAAGCTATAAGCTGTGCCTCAGGAGAAAGATGGAGCCTTTGACTCCTTTAAAGAGTAACAGTCTCAGAAACTCACAGAGGCAGTTCTACCTTCTTCCATTTGTAAGGTCACCGTGAGTCAGAATCCACTCAACTGTACTGAGTTTGCATTAGATGATTATGAATGGGAACTGGTCTCCATGGCATTACTGTGTGGCACATGGGAATGGTGTGGTCATGGGGGTCTTGAAGGGTGTTCCTGCCCTATAGAATGAGTACAAAGTGTCTTTGAGAATGAGACTGGCTTTCAGAATTGAGGACCTTTTTGGCATTGCTCAGCTATAAAAGAGTATGGAACACATATTTGAGAGACTGAGGAGCCGAGAGCTTGCCAGCCATGGCTGAGAGACACCTTGTTTCTCGACAAAGCCTCTGTAGACAAAAGAATTGTGTCCTAAATATTTTATAACTTGTTTTTGTTAATTCAAAAATTATTATCCCCATAAAGATTTACAGTCTCAAAAGCCATCTGTGTAGTGGGTTACGTGTTGGACTTCTAACCACAAGGTCAGCGGTTAAATATCACCGACTGCTCTGAGCGAGAAAGAGGAGGATTTATGTTCCTATAAAGTTATAGTCTCCCAAACCCATTGGGGTAGTTCTACTCTGTCCTATTGAGTCACTATGAATCAGAATGGTCTTGTGAGAAATACACTATATACTACAATACTAGCGTGCATGTGTGTGTGTGTATAACAACAATCCACTGTGGCCAAGTTGATTTCAACTCCTGGTTACCCTGTGTATCAGAGTTGAACTTCTCTAAGGGGTCTTTGTGACTATGAATCTTCGTGGACGTTGATGGTCAGGTTTTTCTTCTGTAGTCCCTTTAGGAAGATCTGAACTCCCAGTCTTTGCAGTTGTGCCATCTAGTTGATTCTGACTCATATTGACTCTATATAGGTGTGGAAGTTGTATAATCTATTGTCAGTTTGAGAGGATTAAGAACGAAGAGGTGGAGGTTCAGCCTGTCAATCAGGATGCAGCTTGATGACTTCATTTGGTGGGTGCTAAGGAGATAAACAACTTGCTGGAGGCAGGAGGCAGACTGGCTCCCTGGACGTCATTCCAGCTGAGAAGACCCATGAAGCTACCCTAGTGCCCTGGAGCTGGAGAAGCCACATGGAGATCCCTGCCAGCTCTGGGATGCCTACACTCTCACTGGATCCACAAGACTTTCCATCCACTGGCCTGTGATCTTCCTGTTATTTCATGTATTTCATGAGTCTGAAGAAGACTTTATAGATTAGTATCAGACATATGGGCTAATGTGGGATTTGGACTTGATCTGGACTCAGCTGGGACATTTTCTCAATATCCAGTTGCTCTCGTATATAAAGATTTTTCTTTTGCACATGTGAATGTCTCTCTGAATTTGTTTCTCTAGTCAACCTAGACTAATATAAGAGGAATTTTGAAGCTATAAATCTTTATGGGAACATAATGCCTCATCTTTCTCCCACCAAATGACTGGATGTTTTGACCTTACCACTCTTGCAGAGACCAGACTAACACTTGACCTACAGTGCAAATATGGATACCTTTAAACAAAATGCACCACCATTGAGTTGGCTCTAAGCCTGAATAGGGCATCAGAGGTTGTAAATTTTAACTGGAGCAGACATCTTTATATATCTCACTCAGAGCGGCTAGTGGGTTGAGGGCTACAACCTGAGGTTGACATCTCAATGTGTCACCTAGAGACCTGCAAAGTCTGTGATAATATTACAAAAGCATAAGTTGGGGCTGAGCCCCGGTGGCGTAGTGGTTGTGCGTGGGACTGTGGCCCACTGGGACAGAGGTTCAATTCCAGCAGTGGGGCTGGGCCTCCTACTCCCACCACTGGAGAGCAGTGATGCCCACCCCCCAAAAAAGCATAAGTTGCTTGTACCACCATATATACCAATACATTATGTATATGAGGGTTCTTCATGAAGTTCACAGAAAATGAAATAGCCGTATATACTTGAGGATAAACCGAGCCAAATATCAGCCGAGGCACCTAATTTTACTACAGAAACGGCATTGAAAATGTGCAGAAAACTCAGCTTATACATGAGTGTAAGTGGTCAAAGAGAATGCAAAAGTTTCACAAACTCTTTGAAGTCTCCTTGTATCTTGTACCATACAAACATCAGATTTCAGTCTCCAAAACCCAGAGGTCAGAGTAACTAAATGGGATCCTGCTCTATAAAGAGTTAAATTAGAAGGTCCTGGATAGAAATGGTGGAGGGGGTATTGACAGAAGTCAAAATTATAAAATGGAATAGGTTAGATGGATAAAATGGAATAGGTTAGAATAATAAATTATTCAGATAATTTAGCAACCCATTTGCTGCCCCAATGTCTGTTTTAAGTTTAAAAAGAAATATACTGAAAGGTGGTTTATTATTTAAACATGATATGAGAACACAAGTGTTGTGCAGATGAGCATTTAAAAAGAGTATGATATTCAAATATGTGATTTCCAGCTGCCCACCTTTGGAAGAGCTCAGATTTGCTAATGCCATTTTAACAACTGGTTCCCGAGCTCAACAAAAAATTAGGAATCAGTTCTACCCAACCTGTGGTAGACACTGAGAAAGAATTAGGAAAACAGCAGGAAGGGGAACAGGAAACACTGGGAAAAAGTGCAACACATGGCGATACATTAACCCCAAGTGTATTGTCATCCAGTTGCTTTCTGGTGGCATCGTGGTGAGAAGTTGGGTTATGATCTGCAAACTCAGAATCCACTCCAGGGCCCTGAGAGTGGATTACAACTCACAGTCGCTCTGTATAGGACAGGGTAGAACTTCGCTGTAGGTTTCTGTATCTTTGTCTCAACCCACTGACGTTGAGTCAATGATGACCCATGCCAACCCTTATAGGGTAGGGTAGAACTCTCGTGAGTTTCTGAGAGTGTTATTCCATGGGAGTAGAAGGCCCAGTCTTTCTCTCTGGGAGTGGCTGGTGGTTTTGAAGTACTGACTTTGAGGTTAGCAGCCCAATGTCTAACCAACCACTTTGCCACCAAGGGGTGTTGAAAGAAGATCAGTTGAAACAAATGTGATTGCTCAACATAAAGCTTACATTCTACTTTCTAAATTTTCATCTACCTCACAATATAAGCTTTAAGAAAAGAAAATATACTATATGGTCTATAAGTATACCAATTTGCTAAGATGGGAGTTGGGATTTGGAATGATTTTTTAGCTTTCTTAAGGTTTTACAGCAAATGAATGACAGAGCTTGATTTTAAATGAAGATGTCTGTACCAACTCTCACAATACAAGTCCCTCTGATCCTTATCCCTGCGTCTCCCCTTCAAGCCTATTATGCCAGATTCAAGTTGAATACCAGCCCATTGGGTTGAATGTTTCTTTATAATGTGTTAACTCCTTTCTGTTTTCATTTTATTTCCTGGAAAGCTTAGATTCTTTGAACTATCATCACCATGTACAGTCTTGTTAAGGTCTTTCAAGTTTTCCCCCTTCCCCCTGCCCTCATATTTGCCTATAGGATTTCTAATTGACTCTACAGATAGACTGTAAAATATTTTGGAGAAAAATCTATATAGTATGAACTATGAAGTAAAAATGACTGTTCTTCATTCAGCTCTATCCAGTAAGTTTCTAATTTAAACTCCCAGACCATTGGGTAATGGAGATATGTCCCTGTCATTTCAGAGCCCTGGTGGAGCAGTGGTTTTGCGTTTGGGGTTGTGGTCCTCATTGTTGGCAGTTTGAAGCCACTAACAGCTCTGCAGGGTAAAAAAAAAACTTTTCATAAAGAGTTACAGCCTCAGAAACCCATAGGGGGTCACTGTGAATCGACATGGACTCCATGACAGTGGGAGTTGCTTTTCCTCTTTTCTTGAGGTTTTACCTGATTTTTAAGCAATTTAGCTAGGCTAAAATGAAGGCAGAGAGGTGAAAGGATACAAACTTTACTCAGAATTGTTAGAAAGTCACACAGATCATTGAAAGGTTCTCATTCAGACTAGACTTTGATGGAGAAGGGAGATACCTGCTTACTTCATCACTGTTTACACCAAGGTATTTCCAGGTTGACCACTTTCTCACATTAAGATCCCCTGGCCCAGTGATTAAACATTTGGTTGCTAACCAAAATTGGTGGTTCCAACCCATCCTGCCAATACACAGAAGGGAGATGTGGGGATCTGATTTCATAAATATTACAATCAAGAAAACTCTACTCCCTTCATAGGACTGTTTCAGGTTAGAATGGACTCAGTGACATCTATGAAGACAGTGGCAGAAGAGAGTCAGCCATACCCTGTAGATCTGTGAAAATGAATGCAGGTCTGCTGATTAAGCATCATGTGGGTCCTAAACATCATTGCACCCTCACACAACCTAGTAGTAGAATACCAGTAATTTTTTTCAAGTAGATAAAATGTAAGAGAAAATGGTCTCAATTCTTACATGTAAATCTATATATGTAATGAGAAAATTTTGTTTGAAATGGGAGCATTTTGTTGTTGTTGTAGATATCATCATGTTAACTAGCCTCACAGAACTTTTACATAAAATCTTTTGTTAGGACAGGTGTTCTAATGTGAGATCTGTGAATTCATTAAGGAATGAGTAGCTCCATCCTTATTACGTTTCTGACTACTTACCCACTCTCGAAGTGGATGGCATCCCCTGTGCTTTGGCTAGATTATGTTTCTAAAAAATATTTTTGGCACAGTACTGCTCTGCCTTCAACATATCATGTGTTACTTTTCTTTTTCATTTTGAAGCCTAAAAAATTATAGTGTTTGGCATATGAACCTATCAAATCATCTCTCTGAGTAAACAGATATTCAAAAGTAAACCTAAGACATAAAATAAAATCTTGATAAATAAGCTAGCGTGAGGTCAAAGATAATAACATTAAGAGAGTGAAAGGACAAACTGTAGAGAAAATACTTGCATACCCCCCCCAAAAAAAAGAACAAAAAAAAAAGAAAATACTTACAAAACAGGAGAATTCAGATGCACATGGTACAAGGAACTCCTGCATCTAAATATGAAAGACAAGCCACTGAAAAAGTGGCAGTAAAATTGGACATTCATTTTGCAAATGAAAATATTCAAATGCTCACTAAACTTATGAAAGGGGGAGTCACATGAATCATAGTCAAATAAATTAATTTAAAAATAAGACTGGTATATATAATAACTCCAAATAAAACTCACTGCCTTCAAGTAGATTTTGCCTCAAAGCAACCCTGTGGGAGTCGAGCTGCCCCTCTGATTTTCTGAAAGGGTGACTGTTTAAGGGAGTAGGAAGCCCAATCTTTCTTTTGAGAAGTGCTGGATGGTTTTGAACTGCTGACCTTGAAGTCAGCAGCCAATATGTAAACAGATGATAAGATATCTATTTTTACTAACTATATCAGCCCTAATAGATTTTTACAATGTCTCTGTCTGAGAAAGGGCTATTCCCACCCCTCAATGGCAATTGGAGGGATTCATGAGAGGCTCAATCCATTCTGGACTCTTCAACTGGAGTTTGGGTTTCACCTGTATCTGTAGCCTTCTGCAACCCGGGTGTTCACAATTTAAGCACTGGTACTATCCCTCCTTTTAGACTGGGATTTATATATTATTTACAATCAAGGGATCACACAGTTTGGTATTGCTGCTCCTACATGGACTTCATTGATGCTTCACTTAGAAGGCTGCTTGTTTGAAGACAATGCTTGAAGACACCAGAACCTATTCGTTCTGATAACCAGGCATCATCGAGTCTCTTCACCATCTTTTCCACAGCACCCATATCTTCTGTGAGCTCTTCATGAGGTTGCTGAAACACTGACTCTTTCTGAGTATAGAAAGCCTGTCTTTCTCCTTGCAGTTAGCAGTGCAACATGTAACTCACTACGCTACCGGGCACCTTTCATCCACAGTAGAGCAGACAGATAAGGTATAGTCATGCGGTGCCAAAGTATACTACAGCAAGAATAAGTGGATGATAGAAGGACACAAAAATAATGATGACTCTTAAAATAATTTTAATTTATATGGTTAAAAAACCAGACAAATCTACTTCAAGGGATTACATGTCACAATATTGGTGTTCTTTGATGAGAAGGAAAGGCTAGTGATTGGGAGAAGGCATAAGGTAGTACCATCAACATACCAGGCATTTTTTATTTTTTGAGGTAGATGGTAGTTATCTGGCTATTTTACATTATGGTAATTTAGATTTGATAATATTTGCATTTCCTTTGTATGTGTAGTGGTGTATCATTGGTGTTTTAAATTTAGTTTCGTTGGTTGCTATTGAGATGAAGCACACTTTTGTAATGCTTAGTGGACAGTGGAGATCTTCATTTGTGAAGTACATGTTCAGATGGCTTGCCATTTGTTTTCAGATTACTTTCCTTATTTCTTAAGTGAAAATATGCAGAAGAGGAAAACTGATGACTACATGCTTGCATGTCAGTAGAGGAATTTGACTAAGTACCGTTTCGATGTCCTTTATAAACTAGTGCCAGGTCATTGAACTTCTGGAAGTTCTGGAATGACTCTGTTCAGAACGTGATAATTGCAATGTAATCAAGTGAGCCCTGCTCTAAAATAGGGATTCTTAACCCTTTTCTTACTTTGACTATTGGGTAAGGTTTATGAACTCCAACCCAGGAAAAAAAATGTTTTTTAATGCACAAATAATACACTTGCATTTGTGAAGGCAAACTATTAGTGCACACTGAACAAATTATTTAACATAAAAATTTATTAGTATATTAAACATCCATATAGTGCCTATAAGATGAAGGCAAGCAAAATAAAAATTTATTTCAAAAATATATATATCAGAGTGAAGACTATTTATATAGCTCTACACCAATTTACTAAAAGATGTTTTATACACAGTGTTAAGGAATATCCTTTTTTCTACCTAATTTTGTGAAGATTTAAAAGTAAAGATAATTCCAGGTACTAAACAATAGCAATTGAAGAGATACCTGAATGCAACAAAGATACCAGGGTCACCAGTGTGAGAACACATCACTGCTTTGTGATGGATCTATTACAGGGTACAATGAAGAAACACAGGTAGAGACTTCATAACCACATGCTACCTCCCTAAGGGAAGCTTTAGTAGAACTATAAGCTTTAGCAACTGTAACTTTTTAAGTAGTGAGGCCAGTTCATCATATTTGAATATGTAGGTATTGTTGGATAATAATGTCTAGCTCCTATTAATAATCAAGTCAGACCTACTGTTAATACTTTAATGGTTTGCTGCTGTGTTTATATTAAAGGAAAGGCTACATTTCTGTTAGATATCAGTGAAAGCAGAAAAAATAAGCAGATTTTAAAAATCCACTTCATTCTTAGTTGTATACAAGGAATCCTGTGGCGTAGTACTGGTGTGGTGTAGGCATTGGACTGCTAAGCGAAATGTTGGAAGTTCAAACCTGCCACCTGTTCTTTGGGAGAATGATGCTGCTGTCTGCTTCCATAAAGATTTATAGCTGTGGAAGTTCTACAGAGGGTCACTTGGAGTAGGACTCAACTTAATTCAAGTGATGTTTTTTTAAAAAGATTTCTACAGGCAGAGTTCAACATCTGTCTTATTCACTGTTTTATCTTCAGCCCAAAGCACCATGTCCAGTGTACTGTAGGCACTCAAAAAACCTTTGAACAAACTAGCAAGTACATAAGTTACCAAATGCTTTCTGCAACCATCTCTATCCTGCCAAAGCTAATCATGATGGAGAGGGTGTGGAGAAAGGGAGTGGACCACAATTCCCTCAACTGGGTACATTGGGAGCTCTGATTCATGTAGAAAATGGATGATATATAGAGTGAGTACTGTATAAAAGGATTTTTAAAATCATAGATAGAAATATCGAACAAACAACAACTTCTCTGACTAATGAAAGAATTGACAAAAATGAAAGAGAAAGCAGTTTGCAGCTTTTTAATGGGCAAACCTCTTGAATTTTACTTGTGTGTTCCCTTCATTATTATACCTTTTTAAGTTCAATAACTCAAGTAATAAAAAAGTAAGCATCATTCTGATGAAAAGTAGCTATTTCCAAATAGTTACTGAAAATTACATTGTCGAGTAAATTAAACTTCTTAGAGAGGGAGATCAGCTGTGACTAATCTAGGTTCCCCATCCCCCCGCACACACATTATTTCTTCATATTTTTTTCATAGTCCACTAGACACACTGAACTTCCTTTATGAGTGATTGTTTCCAGACAAAAGTATTTCTTTGTATTCTAAATGTAAAAGAAGTAATTAAAAAACATATTCTTCTCTGTTGGCATTCACCATAAAGAGGGCGAAGTTTGTGGTCTGAATATATATTCTGGGATATGGTCGCAAGTTACAGTGTTTTTACAACCACAAGACTTATATTTGTAGTCGCGAGAATCAAGGCAAGGCAGAATGCCACTCAGCACTAACTTTTCTCTACATTTTTATTTGCTAATGTTGCTGCTAGGTAGTTCTTTCATGGAGCAGGACACATATTGACAGCGGTGTTTACTATTATGTGCCAGGAGTAATATTAAAACAAAATTGGTCTTGCCATAAAACTAGTGCCACAAAGAATCTAACAACATAAATAAAATACCAGGTCATTTCCCATAGTAGGTATTCCTCAAAAGAAGTCATTTCTGAATGATTGGAAAGATAGACATCTTTCTGATCAGAGAAATCTGACTGTTACATTAATTACAGTGTGCAGGACTAGAAGTCATGGAATTCAGAAATTGGTTCCAAGGTGGCACTATTGAAATTTGTCAGCATCTATGGGGTTATGATTGAAAGCACTCATATCAAAACATTTTTTTGTTAAAGCATCTTCCATGATGCCTGGGGTGTTGAAAGGAAATGCAGCCAAACATTTGGTGGATGAAGTTATGAACTGAAGTCAGCATTGTGCCCAAAAGGAAATTGTAGCAGTGCACCAATGTTCTACACTATTATACCTCTATATTGAGGATCTCCAATGGTTATTTTTTAATATCAGCAATACCATATGACTCCTAACACCTGCTCTCTTGGTCTTCAAAATATCCAGATTTCCTTTCTGTCTGCAGCAAGTCACCCCACTGTGCTCACCACACTACTGAAACACATGCACAGCGCCCATCTCTACAATCCTGCTCTTCATCTTAGTGGGATGGGTTGTATTACAGGAAGATTCTGAATGGAATATACAACTGTTTTGCTTGGGGATCTTGGTTGGTCCTGTCCTGGCATTACTTTGAGGACCATGTTCTTTTAGCTTTCTATAGAATCATTTTTATTGTCTTTTTCAGTCATATGTTGCTTGAGTGTTTTACTCAGAATTGCTTTAAGAAACAAGTAAATGTTGTTCACTTGTACTTCTGTAGCTATTTTGCAAATGTATAACATCTTGTAAATGTCTAACCTCTTGCCATCTACTTGATTTGACTCAGAGTGACTCTAGGACACAGACTGCCCCATGGGGTTTTCCAAGATTTTGCATCTTTAAGGAAAGAGACAGCCACATCTTTATCCTATGTGGTGATTAACACAGTTTTTCTTGTGAGTAACCAAGCATTTAACACCATCACCACCACCAGGATTCCTTTTTTGAAATTATGTGTATTAAAAGTGAATTTTTTGGAGGGGGAACCAAACAACAGACTGCCCCATCATACATACATACATCATTTGTATGCAGACCACATTTGCACATTTGTTGCCATCATCCTTCTTAAAACATCCTCCTTCTACTTAGCGTCCGCAATAAAACGATTTAATAAATAAATAACAAACAAACAAATTTTAAAAATTTTTACTACAAGTAAGATGTTATTTTAGGATGTATTACCAGAAACAAAGCCAAAACATTATTTTTATAGAGAAAATCTGTATGGTCTACCCCCAAGTATTCAAAGACATGGAGCCTCATGAATGAGACTGCTAACTTCAAGGTGTGCAGTCCAAATCCATCAGAAGCTCCCCGGAAAGAAAATGAAGCTTCCTGACCCAGAAAGAGTTGTAACCTCCGACATCCACAGACGCAGTCTACTCTCTCCTACAGAGTTGCTATGGGTTGCGGCCAGTGCCATGACAATGAGCCTTTTTATTCCTTTAAAGATACACTATAAGGTTATTGTGTTAGTCCGGGTAGACTAGAGAAACAAATTCATAGACACGCATGTGATGATAAGGGAAAGGTTTGTATACACAAGGAATGGAACATTGAGAAAGCATCCCAAGCCAGTCCAGTTTAAAGTCATAAGTCTGATATTAGCCCATATGCTTGATAACAGTCTACAAAGTCTCCTTCCGACTCATGAAGTCAAAGCCAGTGGGTGCAGATTCCCGGCACTGGCAGGGGTCTCCCCAGGGCTCCTTGCTTCCAGGGCTCAGGGTCCATCAACAGCATCCAGTGGTGGTAGAAACAACTCAGCACTGGCAAGGGTCTCCACGTGGCCTCTCCAGCTTCAGAGGTCTGGCTCCATCAGGCCAAAGCCGTGTGGCTTCTCTTCCAGCTCCTCCAGCTCTCAGATGCTGCCATCTTGTCTTGTCCATAGTCAGTCCAGAGATTGACTCCCAACAACTGGGGAGATGGCCTCTCATCTCCATGAGGGAAATATCGCGAGATTTCCCAGAAGTCTCAGGAGAAAGCCAGGCCCACACAGAGGCCTCATTGGCTACTCAATGGCTATCTCCAGATAAACAGGCTAGACTCCACCCCTAGACTTTCAATCATGAAATTGACATCAAGCACTTGACCATCACAGTTATATCTCTTTTTTCAGTTTTACTGCTGTCTCCCAGGAGAATCAAGAGAAATCTGAACTACAACGACAGCAACTACATTAACTATTTTGGTTAACATATTGGACCTACTTTTTTTTTAAACTTTCTATTTTTCAATTTCAGCTTCATTATGCAGGGATATACGTTATAAAACAAATTTTCTCCAACTACCAGCCTCTATGATTAAAAAGGCATATTTATATTGTGCCTAGAACTGGTACATGAAGGAAAATGGACTGAGTGATTGAGTCCATAATGCATATCTATAGAGGATAGCTTTCCAGGATGGGCGGGAGATATGAGATAGAAAGGAAAGACAGTCAATAGAAATCAGAATAATGGATGAGCTAAGCAGATGCTTGCAGCGAGCAATGTGCATCACCCACTCACTTCACTTTCTAGTGAAATTGTGGCACTGGAGGAAATTCCTCATTTGGGAATAATTTTGTGTGTGTGCTAGTTTTGAGTAATGGAGGAATGGAGGTCAGGATGGCAGATTGGACGTGCTGTGTGTGCATATGTTTGTGTGTGTGCAATCACATGTATATGTTTCCAGAAGATTATAGGAAAGGCCAAACTAAATCCACTTCCAATGAGTAGATTCCGACTCATCTTGATCTCACGAACATTGTAGAACTGCTTCTTATGGTTTGTTTCTGAGACTATGCATCTTTCGGAGGGCAGACAACCCCAGTACCCAGAGCTGTTTACAATGAAGGCAGCTGAGGAAAGAGCAGAGAGGTAGCTTGCCGCATTTCGCCTCACTTTATACCTGTGGAGAGTAGACAGGTACCTTGTGCTGCTGTGAGGGACGTGTTGGGCTGCTAACTAAGGCCAGTGGTTTGAACCCAGAAGCTGAGACAAAGATGAGGCTTTCTGCTCTGTGAGTAAAGACTCACATACAACCTTGGAAGCCCTAAAGGAACAGATTTACTCTGTCCCACAGGGTTGCTATGAGTAAGAATTATTTATTTATTTAGAATCATTTTATTGGGATCTTGTACAAGTCTGATAACAATCCATACGGCCTTCTACTTGAGTCCTTGGAAACAACTCATTCCCCGTTTCCTTCTCCCTCATGTACCCTTGATAATTTATAAAATATTATTATTTTGTCATATCTTACAGTCTGATGCCTTCCATCACCCACTTTTCTGCTGTCCATTCCCCAGAGAAGAGGTTATATGTAGACCCTTATAATCAGTTTCCCCTTTCTGTTCCACCTTCCCTCTACCCTCCTTGTGTCACCATTGGTCCTGAGGGGTTCCTCTATCCTGGATTCCCTGTGTTTCCACTACCATGTACCAGTGTACAGCCTTAAGTCTAGCCAGATTTGTAAGGTAGAATGGGATCATGATAGTGGGAGGAAGCATTTACGAACTAGATGAAAGTTATATGTTTCATCGTTGCTACACTGAACCCCAATTAACTTTGCTTCTTCCCATGACCCTTCTTTAAGGGGATGTCCACTTGTCCACAGTTGTGCTTTGGAACCCCAATCTGCACTCCTCCTCATTCACAGTGATATGATTTTTTCTTCCCTGATACCTGATCCCTTCGACAACTTGTGATCACCCAGCCTGGTATGCTTCTTCCATGTGGACTTTGTTGCTTCTGAGCTGCTTGCTTACCTCCAAGTCTTTAAGACCCCAGACCCTATATCTTTTGATAGCTGGGCACCATAAGTATTCTTCACATTTGCTTTTGCACCCACTTTGTCTTCAGTGATCATGTTGAAAAGGTAAGCATTGTGGAGTGCCAATTTAATAGAACAAAGTGTTCTCGCATTGAGGGAGTACTTGAGTGGAGGCCCAATGTCCGTCTGCTACCTTATTACTAAACCTGTAAATATATGCACATACATCTATTTTCTAATAATCATATATAAGTATTTTACATATGTACATACCTATATGTAGCCCTATGTAAATTCCCTTAGCCTCCTAGTTCTTTCCTCTATTTCCTTTTACTTTCCTCTAGTCCTACTATTATGTTCAGCCTTCATTTGGGTTTCAGTGGTTTCTCTTGGTTATGTTACCCTTGTCACTTGCTGTTCCCAAGTCAGAATTATTTTTAAAACTCACAGGTATTCATGGAACAGCTAGTTTAATTTTACATAAAATAAATCACAGGTAGTGATTATGAGAGTAAAGGATAACAAAATATATTTCACTTCTGCATGAGAATCTAACACCCAGCTAAATTGTTTCCTTGCTTCCTCATAGAAAGCCAATAAAAATAAAATAGTGTTACGAAAATAGTGTTACATTGTGATAAATATGGCCTTTGAATGGCATATCAGTCAGGGCTCTTCAGAGACAGAGGAACAATAAAATCTGATTTAGTCTGGGTAGTCTAGAGAAACAAATTCATAAACATGCATATATATGTAAGGGAACAGCTTATATACAAGAAGCATCCCAACCCAGTCCAGTCCAAGGCTATAAGTCTAACATTAGCCCATATGTCTGATACCAATCTGTAAGTCCTCTTCAGACCCATGAAGCACATGCAATAATGCCAGGACAATTACAGGCCAGTGGATGCAGAGTCTTGTGTATTCAGGGGTGGTAGAAACATCTCAGCACTGACAGGGGTCTTCCTGTGGCTCCTCCAGTTATCAGGGCTCAGGGTCTATCAGCATGCCACCATATGTCTCATCAGCTGCAATGTCTCCTAGGGAGTGAGCCTTGTGTCTTGTCAGTAGAGCATCTGTATGGGACCGAGTAGTAAGTCTCTCACCTCCAAGGGGGAAATGCCATGGGATTTCCTAGAATTCTGAGGAGAAAGTCATGCACACACAGAGGTCTCATTGGCTATCTCCAGAGTGACAGGCTGGACTCCACCCCTACACTCCCAATCCTGAAATAGACACAAGAGTACATGACTGTCTACATATCTATCATCTATCTCTATCTATCTATTATCTATGTATCTATGTATCTATGTATCTATGTATCTATCTATCTATCTATCTATCTATCTATCATCTATCTATCATCTATCCATCCACCTACCTATCTATCTATTGCTTTTTGCCCTAATAGATCAGATGATGAACTGGGAGCGCTGTAAGCCTAGCCTTTGAAATCAGTAGCCTGTGTTAAATGGTAGGCTGAAAACTCAGGCCCATTATGTCACTTTCTTGAAACAGAATCTTGGTTTTGAGGAAAACGCACTCAAAAGCCTTCAACAGATTAGATGAGGCTCACCAAGATTATCAAGGAAATCTCTTTTTAACTTGAACTCAACTGATTTAAATATCAATCACATATAAATACGTCTATGGAAACATCGAAATTCATGTTTGACCAAACTACTGTCCATCATTGCTTAACGAGTTAACACATAAAACTGGTAAATCTCACCTAGACTTGCAGAATTATTAAAAAGAAGTCTTTCAGGTATTCGTGGAATAGTGAGTTTAATTTTGTGTAAAATAGATCATTACTTTCAGCAGTGAACTGACTTTCTGGCAGCTTATAAAGTGGCCATTTTGATTCATCTATTCTTGAACAAGCTGGCTCAAGGATAAGCATACACATACACACATAATTTAGGTAATTAACGAATTCTTGGAAGAAGAGCATACTCGTATGTGATAAGCTTCCTTTTTAAATGACCTATTAGGGCCCTCCTATGAGTTAAAAAAAATATACGAACTAGAATTGACCTCATTGTGTGTCAGAGTCAAACTATGCACTATAGGAAGTTCAGGTTTTGTAGCTCCTCTGACCTTCCTTCTTCCCCTTACTCAGTCCAGGTGTGCACACATCTTCACAGGTATGTCTAGGCACACTCTGATCGGATTGCCTTGGTTGGGGCTGGATAACAGGAGATGCTCTTTCCTGAGGGATTAGTATATTTTTCAAAAGAATTACATAGTTTCAGTTAACCTAGCCAGAAACATTGTTCACAGACCTGTAGAAAGAACAGAGGAAAACCACTCAGAAAAAGGAAGAACTTTTGACTCATTTTGATCTTTATAATGATCTTTTAAATGTAGGTCACATAGAAGCAAACGATGTTTAGGAATTGGGGAAATTATTTAAAATATAGCTCTAAAATTAAAGTACATTCAGGCAGATAATTGACTGTTGTAAAATCATTATACACACTTTATCTAAAGAGCTGTCAAGAACTTATAAATGAATACCGCATTGTCTGCAATACTTAAAGAATACAGACAGCTTCCTTAGAGTAATGTTCGCTGTCAGCTGTTAATGCATAATAATTATGTCCTCACTGATAATTCTTCCAAGAACTTGTTTTCTATACAGGCAGTCCCACAGTTTAGAAGAACTAACTTATGACTTATGTACAGCCAATAATTACAAATAAAGTCCACAAAACCTATTATGTTAAAATTTTGAAGCACATACAATAGTTTGTTTTAACAAATTAGCACTATTTAGAGAGATGCACCAAAACAGTATTGTATGATTATGTCAAAGATATTTTTCCTGTATTTAAAAGCATTTCTTAATACCTTTTTTTGTTTGTTTTTTTTGGGCATCACTGCCCTCTGGTGGTGGGAGTAGGAGGCACAGCCTTTGCCCCTGTGGAGCCCGCTGCTGGAATTGAACCTCCATCCCAGTGGGCTGCAGTCCCTGCGCACAATCACTACGCCACCGGGGTTCAGCCCTGGTTTAGAATTTTTTGTTTTGTTTTGTTTTTGGGGCATCACTGCCCTCTGGTGGTGGGAGTAGGAGGCCCAGCTTTGCTGCTGGATTTGAACCTCCAACCCAGTGGGCCACAGTCCCGCGCACAACCACTATGCCATCGGGGCTCAACCCTCTTTAATACCTTTTGCATACAAAGAAAGGCACACTTTAAAGAAACTAAGAGAAAATTGTGATGGACATTAGATGAAAACTCTACTTGGCTGTTCTGATTAATGTACAAATTTGACTAAAAACTAGAATTAGAAATTGATTTTTTTTATAATCTGAGGACTGAAGTTATCCCCCTATTATAGATCTCTCTTCTTCATGTCTTCAAAAAAATCCGTACATTTTTAATTTTTGTTATTTCATCCTCCAAAGATAATTTAGCAGATAATAGGATTTGTTCAGTCACAGATGGTACTTTTCAATCTAGGAAAATGATAATAACTTACATAAGTAAAATAAGAAAACATTACTAGAATCATTTCAGACAGCTTTTCACGACACGGATGAAGGCCTAAATACAGTAGAAATTTGGACTTGAATTATGGGTAAATGAGATCTTGGCAAAAACTCAGTTAAACTCAGCACCATTGCATTAAGTATCAGTTCAGCGCAGACACGATGTGTTACTGTTTAGCTTGCATCCCCTCTGTGTGTGTTATGCACCCTAACATCTAGACCTGACAGCATCCTCCCCTTTGAGGTTCTTTTTTTGTTAAGAGGCTCTATCAGTGGAAGGTGTGGTTTAACCTTTGAAGTCTAGAAATAGCACATTCGCTATCGAGAACCAAGCCCAGCTAGGAGAAGACAGGCGTAAAGCCACGTGAAGATCGCCTAGGGCCAGAGAAAGCTCTGAGGAGATAGGACCTTCCTTCCAGCCGGCAGAGATAGAAAGTCTTCTCGTAGGGTCAACATCTTGAATTCAACCCATGTTGAGGAAATAGCTACTGAACTGCATTGAAGTACTAAAATCTGTCTTACAGGAATGAAAAGGACCGAACGCAAAGGGCAATTCATAAGTAAACCATTATTAACCACAATTTTTTCCTCTGTTGCATGAACGGCCGTTTTAAAGTATTTCTCAACATTTTCCTATGAGTTCATGAAAAGTGCTCATTTGGCAGATGAGGAAAGGAAGGTGAAATAAAAATCACCACGTTGGAGCTACTGTGCTCTTCTTACCTGGTGGTGAGTAGCCTGCAGGGTACTCTACAGTTTATCTGACTTCACTCCCACAAGTTATCTAGGAAGGCAGGATTAAATGGCTGAAACCCCAGCTCCTGTGTGGTGAACAGGCTCTCTAGAATCACATACCTAGTGTTTATCTGGTTGTTGCAAATGGTTAAGTACTTTGCTAATAACCAGAGGTTGGCGGTTTGAACCTGCTGGTAAGTGCTCAGTAGACCCTCTGATCTCACATCCATTGAAAATTCCAGGGAGCACAGTTCTGCTCTGAAATGCACGAGACCAGTAGGAGTTGAAATGGACTCCAGGGAACTTGGTACCAGAGGAAGGTAAACCTGGATTTTCCTAAGTGAACACTCTGAAGGGGATATTTAAGACCTCTTTTCTCTCATTCTCAATTCCACTTGTAGTGTATGATATAGCAAAAAAAAAAAAATACACACGCACATATTGGTATGGCCTCGTTCTGTGCTGAATATCAATGAAGAAGGGAGCAATGGAAATCACTGTTTTTAAGTGCTAGCTGTCGACTAGATGTTTTGTAAAAGACTTGGTGGTGCACTGGTTAAAGTTTGATTGCTTTGATTAAACTCACCAGCTGCTCCGTGGGAGAAACAAAACAAAACAAAAAACACCTGGCAATCTGCTCTTGCGAAAATTACATGCTAGAAGACCATCCTATGTTTCTATCCCATTGTACTGGTGAGTGTGAATCTGAATTGATTCCACAACACACAACTGATATTTTAGGAGTTAACAGCAAAACACCACCTCCAAAATGCATTTTCTGTCCCCAGAGTTCATTTCTTTCCACTCCATGGCCCCATTTCCCCAGTAGTTATTAGTAGCTCTGGCAACTGTTGGGCTGTGATAGCTCAGAAAATTTAGCTTAACATCTCATTGATCATCCGGTTGTTCTCTTCCAAACGGCATACCGATATCTTGTTGATATCAACAATTTTCTCATAGGATTTCAGCATTATGTAATTGAATTTGTCAAACTACATCTGAAACATAGAAAGCTGGTCTAATCTTTGCAACACATGAGCAGAATAAGATATGACATACTTTTTGTTTGTCTAAATGAAATTGGATCTTAGCTTAACATCCACATATCCAGATTGACATCATAGGTAATAATCGGTAATGCGTGAGACATGACCTCTCCATTATATGAGAAAGCAGTCCCAGAAGCTACTCAGTTACAAAATTAAAAGACTTACAACTGGTGTTGTGCCTTGTTGGTCATGAGGTTGTGGTATCTTGTGTTTTATAGTTGTTCGCACCATGGGCTGACCCAGCTGAGGTTGCAGGCACAAAATGTCTGCAGATACGTGTATCTCTTTAGTTATGTAGCTTCAGTGCACAAGACCAAGGACCCTACTTTGTATCCCTCACAGACACTAATGTAACCATTCCTTTCAAAGTTCCTGTCATCTCAGGAACCAGAGGGACCCATATTGCTGCCTTCATCCCTCCTCCTTTCATATAAGATGATTTGCATTCTCTACACTGAAACCCTCCTCCTCTGAAAGAATGAGACTCTGCACCTCCACCTTCTTGCTTCTTAGACAGGACCCGATGCCCCTCTCAGTAGCCCAGACTTTTTTTTTTTGGCATCACTGCCCTCTGGTGGGAGTGGGAGGCCCAGCGTTGCTGCTGCTGGGTTTGAACCACCAAGCTAATGAGCCGCAGTACCGCACTCAACTACTATGCCACCAGGGCTCAGCCAGTAGCCCAGACTTTTAAAAGGGTCCCACAAGTCAATTTCCCATTGTAGGCTCAAAATTCTGAAAGGTTGTTAATGCATTCTTCCTTTCTACTTCATAGTGAAAAAAAAAAACAAACCAATAAGGCATACACACACACACACACACACGCACACACACACACACACACATGGACATGGGAGTTTGATTTCTAGCATCTTAGTGAAAAATGGGTGTCCCTGAGGGGTGTAAATGTCTAGATGCTTGTCACCAGGCGCAGTTAAAATCCACTCAGAGACATTTTAGAAGAAAGGCCGGGCAATGTGCTTCCTACAAATGAGCCACGGAAACCATGAAGTACAATTCTTCTCTGGCACCCAGAGGGCTGCTGTGAATCAGCAGTGACTTGACAGTAGCTTGCTTATAGTCAGGATTAAAATGGGAAAGGATGAAAACACTTCCCACCAAGTTCTTATGAATATTTCTAGAAATAGTTTGCATTCATAAGTATATATTAATCTTTATGTTTGTTGATATTATGTACAGATATTTCTCAATCTGTAATTAATAACCATTAAGATTTTTTACCACTAGATGTAGGCTAATAACTTAAAAGATAAAATAAAATGTGGTCCTATCAAATTGCTATAAAGTTTTCTAAGTGCTTGCTCTTAATTCTCAGTATAACGCTAGTCTGGTGCCACACTGGTTTCCAGACTATGATTGAATACATACATTTGTTGTGCATACTTCTGCATCATAATATATATATTTCTGTGTTTTTTCTATTTAATGTTATATCTTAGAAAATATGTTATATGTACAATATTATGTGTATATATTTATTTACACATATTTATGTAAAAGTGTCACTCGGAACAATCTATAGACAACATGTACATAGAATAAACTTGACTTTTAAGGTTCTGATGCATTTGAGATTGTAACAATATTACTGAGTAAAAGCTGACTGACAGAAATATTTCTATTTATCTTTTATTAACAATAAGAGAATTATGCTGAGCCCCAGTGGCATAGTGGTTGTGCGTGGGACTGCGGCCCACTGAGATGGAAGTTCAATTCTGGCTCCCAGGAGCAAAGGCTGGGTCTCCTACTCCCACCACCTGAGGGCAGTGATGCCTAAAAAAAAGTTAAAAAAAAAAGAGAATTACACAACATTTTGTGCTGTTTTACCTGCTCATTACTGTTTTTTACATACTGAAATGTCCACTTGGTTTCTCTCTCTCTCCTTTTCCTTGGTTTTATTGCTAAAGAGTAATTCTTTCAGAGGAGGCCTGTAGATAGTAAACTGAGTTCTTGCCTGTCTTAAATAGTTGAAATTTTGCTCTCACAAGCATGGTGGTTTTCTTGTATAGATTATTAGGGTCACAATTACTGCTCCTCAGAATTTTTAAGCTGGTACCTCATCGTCTTCCTAGATTTAGCACTGAAATGAGAATTCTAACATCAATTTCATTCTCATGCATTACTTATTCCTGTGTTTTAGTTTCATGTTCACTCATATATGGATGGATTTTATAGTCATGTGTTTGTTTAATCCCTTTAGGACTTTAGATATGTTTAATAAATTTGAAAATGTAAATCTACTGGTATTTTACTTGAAGGATTACTTGGCTGGGCAAAAGTATTGGATTACACTTAATTTTGTTTTAACACCATAGGGAGCCATGTCTTTGTGGACTCTTGGAGTGAGGGGTAGCTACAAAAGAACTCAAATAACCTACTCTTTCTTGGCTCCAGGCCTCATTTCTGTTTGGATGGCAGTACTTTGTATTTTAGCTATATTTTTCTTTAGTTAAGTTTATTACCAGGTCAAATCATGGTGCCTATTGCTTTATTTATTCACATGCTTTAAATTTTTATTTATTTTTATTGTGAACTGGGTGAAGATTTATAGGTCTAGGAATGAACTCACCCTCATTGTACCTATAATTTTAGAAATCAAATTTCCCTAAGGCATTTGGAAAACTGAGTGTATCTTAGATATACATTTAAATATCTATTTATCCTTGAATTTATAAAGTTTAATTTTCATAGATTCTGCCACAGGATCTAATTTTATGTATATTGGGTCTATTGAGCTGAACTTTTACAATTTCCCCATAGTCATTTCTGAAGAGTTATTCTATTCCATTTAACTTTACTTCTAATTCTGTACAAGTTGTCAATATGTACTCGAATGTGATTTCAATAATCTAGGCTATTTTTAACAACATTTTCTTTTTAGTTTTTTTCTTCTAGCATTCAGTCATCTCACTGTTAATTTTCATTTCTTTCTTTCTATTTAAGCATCTTCTTTGTCAAAAGGAAGTTCTGGAGTTACTTCCTAATATAATAACTTTATATTATATATATATTTTTTCTTTTCATCCTATAAGTGTTTTCTAACATTATTTTGTCTTCTTTGTAAGCTCTTCTTTTTTTGTCTAGAATTTATTAGAGACCTTGGCTCATTATTTATCTGGATTCCCAATATTTTGGGCAGTGATTCTTGTAATATATTTTCCTCATCTGCCTGCATTTTAGTTTTTGTTCACATTATGAGCTGGAATCAACTGGATGGCACGAAACAATATGTATATTTAAAATTTGTGTTTTTCTCATTTTCATGGATCCCATTATTTGCTGAAGAGACTGGGTGCATGTTGAAAAGCTATGAATTAGGATACTGTAGGTTTGATTCATATTTCTCATATGAACCATCTTGGAAAACCTGCTGTTTCTTTTGTTTTTGTATAACTCTGACCTCCATTTTCAGTGTAGTAGCAGTCCTTATGGCATACCATAACTCTATTGATCATAGTTTTTCTGCTGAGGTTCAAGTCCACTCTAAAAGCAGGTCATAGGTATAGAACTGCAAGGAGGAGAGAACAGTCAATTATATTAACTGAAGTCAAGGGTGAAGTGAAGCAAATAAAGGATACACTCCTGTTTGGGGCAAGATTATGCTCATGAGAAACTTTAACAAGATCAGCTTCAATGCATTGACTGTGTGGGAAGTCAGACTGCAGGGGTTCAAGTCGGGGAGGTGGTGAGGAAAAAGCAGCCAGCCTTTTTGAGTTTAGCTATGAAAAGTCATTGAAAAATGAGGTTAAGATGTAGTATCAAGGTTTTTGTTTATTTTATTTTAATGTGAAAGGTACTATGACATGATACACAGTAAGGATACATAGTATCCTAATAGTAATGATACACAGTAATGATATGCCTATATCTTAAGAATAAGGAGTATTACACACATACACATACACACACACACACCAAAATCACACACAGTCATCTTATCTAGCCTTACTTATAGAAATGCTATATAGTACAGAGTAATCTCATATAATTTGTACTTTCTGGAGACGGAAAATCAAGACAGTGTCATGTTGTATCTGTAGCTGGCACTTATCAACTCTGTAATGGCAATGTGTTTTTGTTGTTCTTTCAGAAGTAATGACAGAAGAGATCAAGTGTGTTGGATGGAGCGAGAAGGTTGACTGACATTACATAGTCCTTAAAAAGTTGAGAGGCTCTTTGATCCCCAGCAAAGGTAGAGGGACTGTGATGGACAGAGCATATCATTTGTTGAAACATATAGAAGATGAATGTTATTACAAGAAGGATTTTAAATCTGGTGATCAGAAGATGATAGTTTTTATTTAGAATAATTGCCTCCTCTGCAGAACACGAGGGGAACACATCAGGTTCCTGAGGAGGAAGGGTTTATGAGGAATGAGAGAATAAGAATAGTAGAAAACATCTCCATGTTGTTACTAACTCAAAACATCTGTCCTGTTGATATATTTGAATCACCATTCACATTCAGAACACTTTCAATAATGAAATGAAATGAAATGATAAATCAAGATTATATACTTGCTGATACAAAAGGCTGAGAGTTAGTTCCTATTTGTGTGTCCAGTTTATAGATTAAAAAACTGAATGGTCCAGATGTTACACACTCTCCTTGGTGTGATACAACTAGTAGGTTTTGGAATTGGAAATCTCTCTCAGCTGTCTGTTCTTAAAGTCTGTGTCCTTAATCACTACAAGGTAAAGCTTCTCCTCATCATCATATCTGAATCCCACTTACATATGCCCCAAAGCTAACAGCCTGGATGTTTTCCTCATTACTGTATGTAGAGCCCACTTTCTTTCTCTTGTTGTTAGTGTTCACCTAACTCTGCTTACTGTTTTCTAATTTCTAAGACTGGGCAAAGTGCATGCCTTATTTTCTCTATTACTGAAATCATGAGAAGTGGAAATGAAGGCCTACATTCTCACCTTAGCATTTTGCACACACAGCAAAAGTCTTTTTAAAAAATGTAAATCTTTAATAAACAAGCACATGCAAAGATAGCCAGAAAATGTGACAGCCCTCTAACTTACAATGTGACTCTGTGTCTTCATGAATAATCTCTCCTCCCAATCTGTTGTTAACATTTGCCTTTATGAGCATGCTAATTTTTCTACTCTATGGTTTCCTTTCACTTTTCTCTTTATTTTAATGAGACAAAAACAAGAATTCAGAGATTTGACAGAGTATCTATATAAAGCAGAGCAGAACAAAAAGATGCTGTCTTGGCTCCGAGTTAATGAAAGTTATATTTAAAAGAACCATGAAGGATCTTGCAATAATGTGGGTGTGCTATTCATGTATCCTGTTTGTTTCTCTTTGTTTTTCATTGCCTAGGCATGCTATCTGCAATTTTGATGCAAAGTTTGATTTGACATTCCAATTATTAAAGATAATTTAAAACTGAAGAAAAGATCTATAGTTAGGAAAAAAGCAACAGAAAGGAAGAAGCTGTTAACACTAAGGGTTATGAACAGGATGCTGACAACAGTTTCACTGATTCCTGAGTTTTCTAACAAATGGTCATTTCTATAAACCTTTGTGAAAGACACTTGTGGTATTATCCCATTTCATGAAAGAGAAAAAAATGCAACATCAATAATATATATAATTTGTTTTGGGTTTGAAAGTGTATTAATAATGTAAAGGAGAAGATTTATCTGTCCTTTTTCTCTTTTCCCTGAAATTTTTCTTGCTTATCCTGATTTCTGGAGGTTGTGGAGAGGTGATTAGTGGTTAAAACTAGCTCTTAAATTCATTCCTATTTTAGGAGAATTTATAATAAAGATGAAAATTAAAATGTAAGTATAATGGAAAAAGTTAATGCAGAATTAAATTCATGCTGAGATTTCAGTAATATCTGGATGTATTACCTTGTTTTTAAAAAAATCAAATTTTATTGCAGAAAGGAGAGTATACCTTGAATTACACAATTACAGAAAAGACACAAGATAGTGTGCATGTTTAGAAGTACAAAATCCTGTGCTTATTCCTTTGTTTTTTCCCTTGGTAGGATAGCATTGACTGTTAGCTAGATTACCTTATATGAAGAGACTATATCTATGAATATGCTTATATCTTAAGAATAAAGAGCCTTACACACACACATGCACACACAGACACACACACACACACACCCCAAAACCACACACTGCCATCTTATCTAGCCTTACTTATAGAAATGCTACAGTACAGAGTAGTCTCATACAACTTGCACTTTCTGGAGACAGAAAATCATAAGCAATGTCATCTTGTATCTGTAGCTGGAACTTATTGATTCTGTAATGACAATATGTTTTTGTCGTTCTTTCAGGAGCAGCAATGACAGTTGTATCACATAATTAATTTCATTTTGATATATGACAGTTTTAAAGACAAACTAATTTAAACATCTGTTGATTATACTTTAAAAAACCCTCTGTATCAAGGCCAGCTAATTAATTTGTTCTTCAAAACTGATTAAATAAAGGAAACTCCTTATCCAAATCCAATATTCCTAATCCCAGTATCCATGCTTACCACTGGAGGTGTTTTCTTAGACAAACTCCTAGGGGGCGAGCAGAAGAGGCCTTGTTCTATGTGGGAACCTTTATCTTAAAGGGACTCAGAAGCCTCACAAGGACACAAGGTCTATATTCCTGAAGTATAGACCTCAAGTCTATACTCCTGAATCTACATTGAAGATCTCTGAACGATGGCCCTTCAGTAATTCAGGTTGATGAGCAGGAGTTAAGAAATGTCTTAAAATGATGCCATTGCCTAAAAGAACTCAGCATAGTATTGAGTATTTCTTGCATATTCTGGAATTGGGCTGAAACTCTTACATCAGGTATACAAATAATAGGAAGAGAAGTTTTACATTTTTAATTTATCCCATGCTTATTAATACTTGAGCATTCTGTCAATTTAAGACATCTCGCTGGTATTTTCTTTGCAACCCCACGAGATACATATGACTTACCATTGTCACAGATGAAGATGTCAGATTCCTCCAGAATTCATTGTTTTTAGGTAAGCCACCTAAAGGCAATGTTAAGAATTAGATGGCATCTCCAGGGCATCACACGTATGTCTGATATGCTCCCATAGGCCTCAGTTCATGTATTTTCTTTACTCTGATTTATTGCAAAATAAGATATCAGTAAGCTGAAGGTCAAGTCAGCAGCACTGAAAATGAAGGGGCCTGGAGAAATGGATACATCTTTCAAGGTGAGCCTTGGAGGAAACGGACTGATGAGATCCTACCTTCTATTCCAGGACTTCAGCCTCAGCTTCTTTGGTAATTAACTGTCGATACAAAACAACAGCAACAGCAAACACTGTAGAAAATAGTTTTCTTTTGGTGAGACAGAAAAAAAAAATACTCCACCCACATGATCAAAGTTCAGACTAACATCTGTGATTTTAAGTATTAATTGAAAACAGTTGTCAAAGTATTAGCTTTAGATAATATGTTGGCTTTTCCAGACAAAGCCTGTGTCTGGGGAGAAGATGATAATCAAGCCTGCATGCTGGCAATCACTGTGAGTTCATTAAACAAAGCAGGAAGTAAAGCGATGTGTCTGAAATTGTACCTCCATTTACAAATCAATCATACATGGTTATGAAACAGCCTTGTTGTTGGAAACCAATAAAACAAACAAATGAATTACAAAGCAAGCCAACAAACTTAACTTCTGAAAGGAATTCTCATGTCTTCCACCTGTCATTATTTGGTTCCCTGAAATTATTCTGGTTACGCATTCCTCCAAGATAGAGAATATTTCACTTAGTTAACTTCATCCTTTATGCATATCTATTGCTGTTTGTTACTATAAAACACATTTGGTGTAGGGAAAGAAAGACACACGAAGGAAAAAAATTAAATGATCCGTGTTATTTCTTTACAGAATTTACCAACTTTGATACTGCAGAATATCCTTCTCTTTTCTTCCTCTGGTTATTTCTGGACCTCCGCCATCAATAATTTTAGTGGATATGTAGCGGTATCTAAGTTTAGAATTTTCTTTATAGAAAGATCCTTTTCTTTATAAATTCAATACTTTAATACTTTAATAATTATACTTTAATACTTTAATACTTAATACTCAATACTTTAATACTTTAATACTCAATACTTTAATACTTTAATAATTATAAGACTTTTAATTTGGATTTCTTTTTTGTACTGATTTGGAAACTGGTTTTACTAGGAATCTTTTTATTTGTTTTAATTGGGAAATTTTATTGACATAATATTATACATAATATTTATGTATATTTTAGTGCATTGAAATCTTAAATACCATACTTTTTTCATTGTTTATTATTTTGTATATTTTATTTGTGAAGTATACTACACACAAAGAAAAGCAAACATATTTTGCACAACCTATGATATCAGAAGAGTGACAGCTCTGTTCAAAATAATGACAGCTCTAGAGTCTAAAACAGAATCTATTTTTATATGTTAAAAAATCTATTTTTTGTGGAAGAATTTAATGATTCTTTCCTTCCTCTTTTCTTTTTTATTTCTTTTTTCCCCCAATGATTTTATTGGGGACTCTAACAGCTCTTATAACATTCAATACATCATTTGTATCAAGCATATTTGTACACATGTTGCCATCTTCATTTCCAAATATTTTCTACTTGAGCCCTTGGTATAAGCTCATCCTTTGCCATCCCTTTTTTATAAATCATTTTATTGGGGACTCATACAACTACCCTCATGATCCATACATACATCAATTATATGCAGACCACATTTGCACACTTGTCACCATCATCACTCTCAAAACATCCTCCCTCCACTCAGGCTCTTTGGTTATCAGCTCCCCATACTTCCCTTTCCTCCCCATGACTCATCCCTCATAAACCCTTAATAATTTTAAATTATCATTATTTTATCATATTGTACACTGTCCAATGTATCTCTTCAATCACTTCCTGATTGTCCATCCCCCAGAGAGGAGGTTATATGCGGATCCCTGAAATTGCTTCCCTCTTTCCATTCTACCATCCCTCCACCCTCCTAGTATCACCACTCCCACCACCAATCCTGAAGGACCATCTATCTTAAATCCCCCATGTTTCTGACTCCAGTGTACGTCCCCTTGTCTAGCTGGATCTGTTTGGTAGAATTGGGACAATGATAGTGGGTGGGAGGCAGCATTTGAGAACTAGAAGAAAGTTGCATATTTCATTTTTACTACACTGTATCTTGACTGGCTCATCTCCTCACTACAACACCTCTGTAAGAGGATGTCTCTTCACCTATTGATGGGCTTTGGGTTTCCAATCTGCACTCCCCCTCATTTGTAATGATATAATTTTTAGTTCTTTGATGCCTGATAACTGATCCCTTTGACATCTCATGGTTGCATCAGCTGGTGTGCTTCGTCCATGTGGGCTTCATTGATTCTGAGCTGGATGGTCACTAGTTTACTTTCAAGCCTTTAAGACCCGAGATACTATATGTTTTGATAGCAAGGCACCATAAGTTTTCTTCATCACATTAGCTTATGCACATGTTTGTTGTCAGTGATCATATCAGGAAAGTGAGCACATAATGTTATGATTATTAATTCTTGAAACCTGATAACTGATCCCTTTGACACCCCATGGTCCCACAAGCTGGTGTGCTTCTTCCATGTGAGCTTTGGTGCTTCTGAGCTGGATGGCTTGTTTACTTTCAAGCCTCTAAGACCCCAGACACGATTTGATAGCCAGGCACCATCAACTTTCTTTGCCGTATTTGCTTATGGACCCATTTGTCTTCAGTGATCATGTCAGGAAGATGAACATCATGGAATGCCAATTTAATAGAACAAAATTTTCTTGCATGAGGAAGTACTTAAGTGGAGCTCCAATGCCCATCTGCTATCCTAATACTAGCCCTATAAGTAGATGCACATTGATCTATTTCCCCATCGCCATATATAAATCAATGCACCTATGTATTCAAACCTCTGTAAATGCCCTTTACTCCCCAGTTCTTTCCCCTATTTCCTTATACTTCCTTTTGTCCCACTATCATGCTTAGCCTCCATTTGGGTTTCAGTATTTTCTCTCTGTTACATCAGTTTTGATCAATCCCTATCGGCCCTCTCACACCCACTTTGTCACTGATTTTGAATCACTTGTTTTTCCCTTACACCTGGGCCAGTCAACACCACCTCCTTTCCCCCTCCTCCCCTTCTCCCATAACACCCCCCGCCAGAACCATCAGTCCCATCATTTTTGCCTCCAGACTGTTTATGCAGCCTATTTTATTTATATAGAACTGGGGGGAAAACAATATGTACAAAAAATACTAAAATGAAGCAAGCAACCAAATAAAATAGAACAATGATAACATCAACAGAAAAAACCCCAATGTCATAAATATATGTAAAAATATAATAATAATAATAATAACAATATAAAAACCTGTAAGTGGTTTAAGGACTGTTCATTGACCTCCAGGAGTGTCCCCTGGTTGAGTCAGATGGGGTGCCATACCCTGGTCCCTAAGTATATCGTTGGCACTCCATCTGGAACTCCATGCTCCTTTGCATACCCTTACTGTTTTGCCATGGTGTGGTTGGGTCAGACAGGGTATAAATCCTGACCCTGTTTCTCCACTGGTGACCCCGAAAGGCCTTGGGACAGCATGTGTAGTCCTATTTCATAGTGGGGCCAGCCATATGTTCCTCTCTGTGCATTGGCTGTTCTGAATAGCATTATTGTCTTGAAGGCTTGGTGGGCCAGGATGCACTCCATTCTATCTTCCTCCCCCTTCATCTGTTCTCATGTGTGCTGGTCAGGCATATATCACTCTCCAAGCTGCAGCTTCAGTGCTGACCTTCAAGGCAAACTTCCCTGAGAGAGGGGCGGCTGCCCCTATAGTAGGGATTGGAGTTGTGTTCTAAGACTTCTCCACTAGTTCTCTGCTCCATTGTGTCAAGCTTCATTCACATCGGGGAACACTGGATTTAAATTTAATCCCTCTTTTCCAGTGGAGATATAAAAAATACACTCCCCTGGGGTGGGTTAGTATCCCATTCCCTCTGTACACATCACTATCTTCCCACCCCCCACCTCCTGCTGGCCTCCCACTTTAGTTGGCTACCATATGTAGCTCTGGATTTGATCTGGCTCCTGCCATACTACTTGGACCTTCTCCCAGGATTTTCTGTACAGTAGTTTTTTCCTAATGCCCTTTTTTGCATTTTTAAAAATTATTATTAAGCTTACCTCTGTGGACTCATGTTGTACATGTCCTTTTACGCTTGATTAACTTCACTTAGCATAATTTGTTCCAGTTCTTCCCATACAGTGATGTGCTTCAGGCATTCATCCTGCTTTTCAACGTTGCATAGTACTCCATTGTATGTATATACCACAGCTTTTTAATCCATTCGTCAGTTGATGGAAATTTGGACTGCTTCCATCTCCATGCGATTGTGAACTGTGCTGCAATGAATATTGGGGCACAGATGTCTGGTTGTGGATTGTTATGGATTGTTATTTGCTTCTTCTGGGTATATGCCCAGTAGGGGGATTGCTAAGTCATATGGTAGCTCAATTTCCATCTGTTTTAGATAACTCCAAATTGATTTCCATAATGGCTATACATACCTACAGGTCCACTAGCAGTGATAAGAGTCCCTATCTCCCCACAGCCTGTCCAATCCTTGTTGGTTTCTGATTTTTGAATTGGGCTATCCTTGAGGGTGTTAGGTGGTATCTCATTGTTGTTTTAATTTGCATTTCTCTTGTGGCTAATGATCGGGAACATTTTCTTCTATGTTTATTAACCATTCTGATTTCGGTTTCTGTGAAACTACTGTTCAGGTCCTTTGCCCATCGCCACAATGGCAGTTAGATTTGCTCTTTTTGAAAGCTATCAGAGTATTGTAGATTTTAGTAATAAGGTCTTTATCCAATTTCTCATTGCTAAAGACATTTTCCCAGTCTGTCTGCTCTCTTATTACTCTCTTGGTGAATTCTTTTGATGTGCACAGATGTTTTATCTTCAGTATATCCCACTTGTCTATTTGTGTTGCCTCTGTGTTTGTGTCATTTCCCATTTATTTTAGCCTATGTAATCCCTGTGCCAGTGTTCTCCAGTTGGTTCCAATTCCCACATTGATGGCCCTAATAGTTTAGAGTTTTACTTCAATGTCTGTGATCCACCTTGAGTTTATTCTAGTGCATGAAGTGAGGGACGGGCCTTACTTCATTTTTCTATAGGGAGATATCCATTTTTTCTAGTACCACTTGTTGAAAAGGGCATCTGTTTCCCATTTGATATTTTTGGGGCCCTTACCAAAGATCAGTTGTCTGTAGGGTGATGTTTTTATTTCTGAGTTTTCAGTTCTTTTTCATTGGTCTGATTATCATTATGCCAATACCATGCTTTTTTTTTTTTTTTTTTTTACCACTGAGGCTGTATAGTATGTGCTAAAGTCAGGTAAAGCAAGCCCTCCCATGGTGCCTCCCTTCTTGAGAAGTTCTCTGCTATTTCTGGACTTCTTCCATCTCCCTATGGAGTTGGTAATCATTTTTTTCCATTTCCTTCAAGAAGGATAAGAGTAATTATATCGGTATTGCATTAAACTTTTGTAGTGCCTTAGGTAGAAAAACTATCTTTACTACATTGAGTCTTCCAAACCATGAACATGGGATATTTTCCCATTTATTAAAGTCATTCTTGGTTTCTTGTAATAGTGTTCTGTAATTTTTGTCATATACATCTTTTGTTCTTTTAGTCATGTACATTCCTAGATATTTCAATTTGTGCTTGGCAGTTGTGAAGGGCACCTCTTTTGCATCTCCTCTGCGGTGGTCTTATGTTTACAGCAGCTGATCCACTTCTGATTGTTGATCTTGTATCCTGCCACTCTGCCATACTCTATTGTTTCCAGCACACCTCTTGTGGAGCTTTTGTGGTTTTCCATACATAAAATCATATCATCTGCAAAAATGATCATTTTACCTCTTCCTTCCCCAGGTTTATACCTTTTATGTCTTTTCTTTTCCTTAGGCTGTGAGCTAAAACCTCCAGTACAATATTGAATAAAAGTGGGGACAAGAGACATCCTTGTCTGGCCCCCTTTTTCAGTGGAATTGTGTTCATCTTTTCTCCATTGACTATCATGTTAGCTGTTGGTTTTGCATATATAGCTTGTATTGTCTTGAGGAATTTGCCTTCTATTCCTATCTTCTTGAGTGTCTTAAACTGGAATTGGTGTTGGATGTCGTCAAATGCATTTTCCTGTTTCTCTTGATATTATCATGTGGGTCTTATAAGTTTTTTTCATGTCAATGTGGTGAATGATACTAATAGTCTTTTGTCTGTTGAACCATCCCTGCATCCCAGGTATGAACCCCACTTGATCATGGTGAACTATTTGTTTTATATACTTTTGTATTCTATTGACCAGTATTTTATTAAGTATTTTTGCATGAATGTTCATTAGGGACATTGGTCTGTAGTTCTCAATTCTTGTGGAATACTTGTGTGGGTTTGGTATCAGTGTTATACTAGCTTCATAGAAGGAGTTTCAAAGTTTTCCAGCTTTTTCTATGCTGCGGTAGAGTTTGTGTAGGATTGGTGTCCGTTCTTCTCTGAATGCTTGGCAGAATTCTCCCTTAAAGCCATCTTGTCCAGGTGATTTTGTTGGTAATCCTTTGATAACCTTGTCTATTTATTCTATCATTATGGGTCTGTTGAGATTCTTGACGTCCATTAGGGATAATCTAGGGAGAGATTGTTTTTCCAAGAATTTGTCCATGTCTTCCAAGTTGTTGAATTCATTGGATTACAGACCTTTGTAGTACTGTGTAATTATCCTTTTGATTTCATTATGGTCAGTTGTGATGTCCCCTCTTTCATCCATCATCCTGTTATTGAAATTTTGCCCTCCTTTCTCTGGTTAAGTCTACCAGCGGTTTGTTAATTTTGTTAATTCTTTCAAAGAACCAACTTATTGCAGCATTAATTTTTTCCCATTGTTTTCTTATTTTCCCTGTCCTGACTCTCAGCCTTGATTTCTATTATTCCTTTCCTTTTGCTACTAGTACGTTGTCCTGCTGTCTCTGCTCTAGCTGTTGTAAATTCTGTGCCAAAATTTCAGTTATGAGATGCTCTTCCTTTTTCAGGTGTGTATGTATTGTTATGAAACTTCCTCTGAGGAATGTCTTTGCTGTGTCCCATAAATTTTGGTATGGTGTGTTTTCATTTTCATTGGTTTCTATAATTTTTAAAATTTCATCTCTGATCTGGGCCAGTATGCATTCCTTTTGCAATAGAGAATTTTTCATTTTCCAATTATTTCCCTAGTTCTCTTCATCTTCCTTTTGTTGATTTCCAATCTCATGGCACAGTGGTCTGAGGGAGTTCTGTATGATATCAATGTTCTTAAATTTAGGTGGATTCCAGTGTCAACTCTGCCCTGCAGCTTCAGCTGAACTGGAGGAGGTGCACTGGCAGAAATGGGAGCTGGAAACGCAGGGAACTCTGGGTGGATAAACCACTCAGGGTCATTGGTGGGAGTGGAGTTGCCCCATGGGTGGAGGGAGGGTGCGGTGGAGAGAGGAAGCCAGCTATGGGGATCTGCAGACTGTCTCCTATCTGGAGGATGGACATAGGAAGGAGTGGGCAGGGGGAGATGTCGGGCAGTGTAAGATATGACAAAATAATAATGACTGCAGAGTAATGAGCACTGGGGGGGGGGGGAAGGGAGGAGGAAGGGGGACTCCTATCAGGGGCCCAAGGAGAAAGGCAGATGTTGGGAGAATGTTGATGAGGACAGGCAGTAGGGATGTTTGACACAGCATATGTAACTATGTATTAAACTATGTATGATGAAAAGTGATGTACGAGCACCCAATAAAATGGTTAAAAAAATTATGTGGATTCGCCTTATGTCCCAGCATGTGGTCTCTCTTCAAATATGTTTCATGTGGGGATGAAAAGACTGTGAGTTGTTTTTTATTTGGATGAAAAACTATGTAGATATCTACCTGTGGCTGTCATGTGCTTATGTTAATTTAATGATTGAGAAGTAGGGGTGGAGTCTGGCCTGTTAATCTGCAGATAGCCATTGAGTAACCAATGAGGCCTCCGTGTGGGCATGACTTTCTGCTGAGACTTCTGGAGTTTCATGGAGTTTAGAAGCTATCTCTCCAGTTGTTGAGAGGGTTAGTCTCAGGGATGATGAATTATGGACAAGACAAGATGGCAGCATCTGAGGAGTTGCAGGAGCTGAGGGAGAAGCCACAGGCTTACCCTAGTGGAACCAGACCTCTGAAGCTGGCAAAGCCACATGGAGATCCCTGGCAGTGCTGAGTTCCCTCCACTACCAATGGATGCTATTGATGGACCCTGAGCCCTTGAAGCGAGGACTCATGGGGAGACCCCTGCCAGTGCCGGGACTTTGCAACCACTGGCCTGTGACTTTGTGAGTCGGAAGGCGACTGTATAGACTGGTATCAGGCATATGGGCTAATATCGGACTTATGGCTTTGAAGTGGCCTGGATTGGGATGCTTTCTTAATGTCCTATTCTGCTTGTATATAAACTGTACCCTTTTATCCATATGTGTGTCTATGAATTTGTTTCTCTAGTTTACTCAGACTAAGACACTATCAAATCAATTTGGTCTGCATGGAGTATTCACACAGGACCCTGGGGTGGGGAGGACTGGCTGGCGATTTGCATTGGCACTGGTGCACTGCGGACCTCTCAGCCCGCATTTGAGGAGCGAGTGCCCTGAACTCTGCTGCAAAAGAAATGGCAGCGTCTGTGTGGAGTGCAGGTGTTTGTGTGGAGTGCTGCCATGTGGCTCATGCCTGCTTCTGGTTTAGAGGAGGGCTCTAAGTTTTCTCGGAAGTCAACAATGCAATTTGAGAGCCCCATCCTTCCCTGAGTCACCAC
>PVJH01014206.1:0-57825 GCA_004026705.1 Nesogale talazaci
TTTGCATTCTCTGGCCCTAAGTTAGTGAGTAAGATCTTCTACCCTTGATAAAACACCTTTTATTTGTTCCCTTGGACATGATTTTCCTAGAAATACAGCATGCTGCAGACTATAAAAAATTTTAAAATTAAAAATCATTTTATTAGGGGCTCATGCATCTTTTTTCCAATACATAAATAAATATATTGTGCCAAGTACAAAAAAAAAAAAAAAGAACAGGACCATTTCCAGAAACCCCAGCCAACTTCAGCTTCTGCCCTCAGACCCTGACACCTTTAGCTGCCACAGCCACCTTTAGACCACCAAGGAGTCTGCTACCCATGGTTTTGCTGCTTTTAAGGCAGGGCACTCAGCTTTTACTGGGAGCAATGAGATTCACTGAAGGAGGATGAAGTGGACAAGGGACTTTGCCAAAAGACAGCCAGGGTCTGCCACACCCATCACACTCAGGCAAATTGTGGTTCCCAAGGGTTCATCTGCTGTCAGTACCTTGCCATTGGAAATATAAGCCTACATGATGCGATACCAAAAGTCAATATGCGGGCTGAGCCCCAGTGGCGTAGTGGTTGTGCGCAGGACTGTGGCCCACTGGGATGGAGGTTCAATTCCAGCAGTGGGGCTGGGCCTCCTACTCCTACCACCAGAGAGCAGTGATGCCCAAAAAACAAAACAAGTCAATATGCAATTATATATATATATATTTTTTTTAATTTGCAATTTTGTATTTTTTCAAGGCAAACAAGAGCATCTTCTCACTTGTGCACATTTGATGCAGAACTGATATCTGCTTTTTTAAAAAGGAGAGGGACAATGCTTCCATTTTTTTTTTTTTTTTTTAGGCATCACTGCCCTCAGGTGGTGGGAGTAGGAGGCCCAACCTTTGCTCCTGGGAGCCGGAATCGAACCTCCATCTCAGTCGGCCGCAGTCCCGCACACAACCACTACGCCACCGGGGCTCAGCCCAATACTTCCATTTTTAAGAGGACATAAAAGTTTGTGTGGGTGAGAAAGGAGAATTGGGAGGGAGGAAATGCATTCGGTTTTGGGATTCAGGACCGTATGTAAACCATCCTACTTGCACATTCTTTTTCTTCTCCTTTTGAAGTTTTTATTGTGAGTTAGATGATGGTGGTGGTAGTTATATGATCTGTTGTCAATTTGAGAGGGTTATGAGTCTAACCTGTCAACCATTGTATAGCCAAGAGACCTCTCTGTGGGCATGGCTTTCCCCTGAGAATTCTGGAAATTCTTGTATCTCCTCCTTGGAGGTGGGACACATATACTCTCTCTCTGTTGACTCCCTGAGAGATGCTTTACTGACAAGACACGTGGCACTCTGTTGATAGATTCTGTTCTCTGAGAACTGAAGGAGCCACGTGGAGATGATCCCTTCCACTGGTGAGAAGCTTCTACCGCCACTGGACCCAAAAGGCTTTGCACCCACTGACCTGTGATCTTCCTGCATTTGGCATCATTGCTTGTGTTTCAGAGTCTGAACAGGATTTATAGATTCATATCAGACACATGGGCTAATATTGGACTTATGGATTTGATCTGCACTGCACTGGGATGTTTTCTCAATAGTCAACCACTCTTGTATGTCAAACTCTTTCTTAGACACATATGAGTGTCTCTGGATTTGTTTCTCTGGTCCACCCACACTCACACAGTGGCTACAGAGCAGAGGATCTGTCTGTTTTCACTCACTGCTCATAGACATTTTGTTTCAACAACACTGCTGCAGTCCCCTCAGTGTACTATGGCTCCTCCCACTTCCTCTCTGCACTTCCTGTTTCCATCCCCCCTTATTTCCAGCCCCCTGAACCTTGTCTGCTGATCCTGAGGTGTGTGCACACACCTCCCTCATGATTGTTCCCCTGGCTCTGTTTGACTGAAAGCCGGGTGACAGAGGGGCTTGTAGAGCTTACCCAAGTCTCTCTGACCAGAAGGCCAGCCTCTTCTTTGTTTCTCAATTTGGGTCCATGCCTTCCTCCCATTCTAGGTAGGACATACATGAGCATCTGCCAACTCCTCTTTGGACAACCCACTCCTCAACCCAGAGAAAATTAAAGAACCTTGGGGACATCACGGGGTCTTGTGCTCAGATGTCAGATAGTGTCCATATGAATACTCCCTGACTGTGTCATAGCAATAAATGTTTCCACCGCCTATGTACCCAATATCCAAGGGAGGACATATATACAGCTCAGCTGTGTCATCAGTCCAAGAGCTGTAACCCAGATCCTTCAGTGCAGCAGGCATCAAGCGCCCAGGCTCTTCCAGCCATGCCCCAGGCTTAATGTTTTCTTCCCAGGCCTTGCCTTTTCTGTCATGTGCATGCACTCCTCTGGTCACATGTGATCTCTTTCTAATGGTGATAGGTCAGTGTAGGACAGGTACATATGGTGCCTTTTGTGGAGAAATGGAGAGCTGGTGGCATTGTGGGCTGGGCAAGCCGCTGCTAACTACAGGGTTCATGGTCCAAACTTTCCAGGTGTTCTAAAGTAGAAAGATGGGCTCCTGCTCCCTTTAAAAACCTTCGTTGTCTCAGAAACCCTGTAAAACAAACAAACTCACCACCACTGGGTCACTTCTGACTCACCGGACCCAGGAACCCTGGCCTGCGGTGTCTTGTGGTTTGACACTGCTGACTTGCAGTTGGAGTGGGACACAGTAGCACTCTTTGCCATGAGGACTCTTTCGAAACCCTGCATAGAATCAATTCAGTGGCAGTGGGTATTATTATTTTTTATTTATTAAACATTTTATTGGGGATTCTTACAAATGTTATGACAATCCATCTTTCACTTGTATAAAGCACAGTTGTACATATTCTGCCATCAACATTTCTAAGACTTTTTTTTTACTTGAGTCCTTGGTATAAGCTCCTCTTTTCTCCCTCTGTGTCCCCCCCCCCACTACCTTAGTGAATCATTGATCAATTATATATTACTGTTGTTATTTCATGTATTATACTTTCCGTTGTCTCCTTTCACCCACATTTCTGTTGTTCTTTCCCTGTGGTGGGTGGACAACTATGTATCCTACTCTGTGATAGGTTTTCCTCCCCCTGCCCTCTGCCACCCTTATACTACTCCCACTACTGTTCCTGAAGCTTTCATCTGTCCTGAATTCTATGTGTTGAGAGCTCTTATCTGTATCAATGTGTGTAGTCCAGTCTAGCCAGATTTTTTAGGGAGAAGTAGGTCATGGTAGTGGGAGGAGGAAGCATTCAGGAACCTAGATGATGTGTTTTATTGGTTCTACACTGCACCCTTATGAATTGTCCCTTCCTTGTAACCCTTCTGGGAGGGGAGGTAGGGGTGTTCAATTGACTACAGATGGGCTTTGAGTCTCCACTCCAATCTCCATCATTCATATTGATATAATTGGTTGTTTGGGATCATTTGAACCCTGATGCCTGATCCTGTCTACATCTTGTGATCACACAGACCAGACTGGTGTGCTTCTTCCAAGTGGACTTGTTGCTTCCTTGCTAGATGGGCACTCGTTTAGCTTCAAGCCTTTAAGACCCCAGAGACTATATTTTTTGATAGCCTGGCACCATCAGCTTTCTTCACCACATTTGCTTATGCACCCATTTTGCCTTCAGTGATCATGTGAGGAAGGTGAGCATCAAAGAGTGCCGGGTTATTAGAACAGAGTGTTGTGTTTAAGGAGACCTTGATTGTTTTTTGGAAGGGAGGGGGGTGTTAGCACAAGGAAAGAGATGAAGTATTTCCGTGTTGGAAAAAACCACATGTGCAGCAAAAGAAAGTTACTGATGTTTGTGTGTGTATGTGTGTTGCATGTAGGGAGTCATGAATTTTTTGCATCGTGAGTGCAGGTTTACGGAATAGCAATGCCTGGATGAAAGATGGTGGCAGATATGCCATACCATCGCCACGAGCCTCATGTACCAGACTGGGTCCTGGTCTCTGGTTACCTCTCCATAGACTCTCGTGCTAGGCCTTGAACCCATAGTCTCACCTGCACACCCACATGGGATTCAGGTTTGCTTTTTGGAAGGGTTGGCTTTGAAAGCAAGGATTGGAAGCTGGGCTTTAAATGGGTAGCAGGAGCTGTAGGGTGTCCGCCTCTGGGGGTAGTGCACTTGTCTTCTGCTTATGTACACCAACATGGGGCGTTGGAGACAGACAGGGGAAACTTTCCACTGATGTCCTCTCCCAAAGGCACAATCATGTCGATCAGATTCCTATATGCCATAGTAAAGAAAGGAGGGCGTTACTTGGTTATTAAAAAAGTCAATATATGATGGTCCTGGGCCACCTTTCTTTGGACATCCACAAAGCAAGGGATCTGAACCAAAGTCCAATGACCACCACCAGTTCCATAGCCTTAGTCAGTTCTTTCTTCTCATACTATGGAGCTTGAGCCTTAAGTCCAAGGCCTACAAGTGAGCTTGAGATAAAACCCAGTTCACTTAGTGGAGTTTTCACACCAAGTCCTTGTGGTGTGGCCTATGAATGGTGTGTGCACTGTGAATGAACAGAGTCTGAAGTTTCAGTTGTTTATAATGCATGGCCTGAGTTCCCAAGGGCTGGATAGAAACTAGGTCAAAAGTGCCTAATTAGGAACACAGTATCTGGCTTATTCTACTCTTGGGTTTATTCTAGTCCTTTTGTGATTTAAGTATCCCACAATACTTTTGTGATTTTGTGTCCTTTGGGGTTTCAGTATCGCTAAGCAGTTTTTCCAGATGAGAGGTTGCTCCTCCCTGTTTAATCCACTAACAGAAATATAATGTCTTCTTAGAAACATACATACTCTTCTTTCATCATCCTGATTGACTTTCTAGTAAGATGTGCTTACCACTCTGGTAGGAGTGCCTGTGGATTTGGGGCGACTTCATCACAATGTTTCATGGCAGTAAATGAATAGCCTTCTCCTTCCCCTACCCCCTTCTTGAAGGAATGACCCAGCTAAAGTGGAATCTACTTGGTTGAAGTGGCTTTTAAGATGCACATATGAGGGGATCGATACATGGTTCATGGATGCTAGGCAGGCTCACCACCTCTTTGCTAGGGAGGCTATATTAGAAGTTTACATAACCTGAGAGCAGAAGCCTGACTTCATCTTGGTGTTTATCGTTATAGGAGTTGTGTTAGGCAGGATTTTAGAGAAACAAAATAAGGACACTTATGAATATATATATATATATATATATATATATATATATGACAGCTAATTATTCCATACAGCAGTATGGAGGTTTCAGTTCAACTTCACCTCCATTGGACAGTTAATATACTGGAAGTCCTTTAACTCACGTGCCCTGTCAGGGCCAAGGGCAAGGAAGCAGTCAACAGAGTCCTCACTTGGGCAAGATAAGCAGAGTCTGCCCACAGACAGAAAACAGCAAAGCAAAACAGACCCAGATGAGATATCGAGCACAAGCGATGCAAGGTGACCAGTATCTACTAGCTCAAGCTCAAGTGATACACACATCAGCAGCATAGTGAAGCAGGTCTCAAAGGAGACTCAAGAATTAGTTACATGATCCAAGGATTGGCTTGACCCACAGGTAGTGTAGCTCACAGGTTGAGGCAGAGAACTAGCTAAAGCAGAAGCATGCTCCAGCATACTGTGATCACCAAAGAGGGAGAGAGAGCGGGGCGGGTCTTGCAGAGCCATTTATCTCTTAGCCTCACAAATAAACTGTGTCCTAACTAATTCCACATGTTCCTGTTGGCCAGGTTGGCACAATAAACCTAAGTACCACAGTGGTGAACTCATATAATACTTGTCCTTTTGTGATTGACTAATGTCATACAGCATAATGATTTCCAGGTGCACCCATTTCATGAGGTGTTCCCTGCTTTTGTCACCATTTTTTAATGGATGCATAGCATTCCACTGTGTGTATGTACCCCCACATGTTGAGTTTGGACTGTTAGCTCTCCCAGGTGGACGTCAACACTTATATGTAAGATGGATGTCAGCTGTTTGGACATCAGGATTTCCGTGGTTTCCACAAAGGCTCATTTTCCCAGATGTGCCTCTGCATAACAGGTTCCTCTTTCATCTAAAAGTATAGGGGAACATCACCAAACCATTTATTGAACAAGCATATCACAATGTGAAGCCATGGTTCTCAGGCGTGTTCTCCATCTAGTTGTAATCACTGCTGAAGCTAGTGTTTCCCGAGAGCTGCCATCTCTTGGTCATGTCTTACTTAATAATGTATCAGCTCATGAGATAAACAATATTACCGGTGAGGACCTTGGAAATATCTATCACCTGTAGGAGAGCAAATGGTCAACCATTTCTCCAAAACCAAGGTGACAGGTGAGGGAACAGGGACACTGGGTGACAGACAGCAAAGCATCCTGAAGGGACTCCATGGAAAGGCTAACACACTTGGGACCGGAACCATTTTCTCTGAACGTGTGCAGTGATGGTTAAGTGGGACCCTCATTTACTCTTCAAACTTGTACTGAAAATAAAATGAAATATTATAAAACAGAAGAACAAAAATCAACAAAATCAATCTTTGAAGACAGGCAAGCTTGAATTTACAACCAGCCTCCCCCATTCATTATTTAACCTTTTGTAAATGACCCCATGATTTTCTCTCATAAAGTCTCCTACACCATGGTGTTTTCAATCGCCTCACATACATATGACGGTTGGGCACCGAGTAAGGAAGACAGGAGAAGAATCGATGCCGTCGTGGTGCCGGCAAAGCGTATTCAAAGTACCATGGGCTTCCAAAATGGACAAACAATTCTGCCCAGGGAGAAGGGTGGCAAGAATGCTCCTTAGAGACTGATGATGGGACTTCATCTCACATGCTTTGGACATGTTCTCAGGAGAGACCAATACCCGAAGAATGACTTCCTGATTGGTAAAGGAGCGGGCCAGAGAAAAAGAGGAAAGCCCTTGACCAGCTGAACGGACACAGTGACTACAGCCACGTGTTCCAACATAAGAATGAGCGTGAAGATGACCCGGGACCAGGTCGAGCTTCATTCCCTTGTACAGAAGGGCCAGAATGAGTCAGAACCAACTCCATGGCGCCTAACAGCAGTGGCAGCCACAAAAACCCTTTGGGACAGAGTGGTGTGGCGATTGAGGGAGACAAGGAGAGTGCTGCATGTTGTGAAACACTTTGGCATTTGCTAAATTCCCCATTGTGGTCGATGTTCTTCATAAGAAACAGGAGGAGGAGGGGTTTTGAAGGAAGAACACATTTTCTACTTCTCCTAATAACTCATGCAATGCTTAAATCCGAAACTGACCCCGTGGAGCCTTTTTCAGGTTGAAAGAGAAGACAGAGTTAGAAGAAAAGAACAAGGAAGGGGTATATGAGCTGGAAGTTAAAACAGAGACAATAGAAGCTGCTGGAAAGTCACTGATGGACATTAGGAATTTCTCTCACTTCCAGGGAATTCTTGAGTTTGGTTAGGGCTAGGAAATCACCGGGGTGGGGCAGTTGGAGTCCCTGGGAAGATAAATATCCTTCTTCTTCCTCAGCTCTGCTCATGGGATTCCAATTTCTTTGTTGCCCACTTGAACTTAGCTCTGGGGTTATATGAATTCAAAATCATTGCTTCCGAAAGGTTACTATCATGAGGAATTTTGGAACCAAAATGTCACTTAAAGGTCCTTAACTGACTTCCCAGGAAAACATCCTGTCATATGTGGGGTTTAGAGGAAGAGAAAATTTAGTGGAGAATATGTAAAGATACTAGTTTGGGTAGTTACACGATCTGTTGTCTATTTGAGAGAATGAAGAGGTGGAGTTTAGCTTGTCAGTTAGGTCGCAGTTTGATGAGGAGCTAAGGAGAAATACAGCTTTCTGAGGCGGGACACACCCTCACTTCCTGGGAGACATCTCCGTTGACAAGACACATGGCGCTATGTGAGAGCTTGAGAGATGGAGGAGCCATGTGGAGAGCCCTACCAGTGCCCAGATGCTCACAGCACCACTGGATCAAGCAGACTTTCCACCCACTGGCCAGTGATCTTCCTGCATTCAGGGCATTGCATGTGTGGTGTGAGTCTGATGAGGACTTTATAGATTGGTAATGGAAATATGGGCTAATATTGGATTTATGGACTTGATCTGGCCTGGGCTGCAGTGTTTTCTCAATATTCACTGCTCTTGTATATTAAGCTCTTTCTTATTCACATCTGAGTCTCCCTAGATTTGTTTCTCTAGTCTACCCAAACTAACACACTAATCCAGACTTCCTGCCACCCAGTCAGTTCCGACTCAGAACAGCCCCATGTAGGATTTCTAAGGAGAGTATTCAATCTGAGAGCAAATACCCTTGCTTTTCCCCTATGGAGCAATCGATGGATTTGAACTACCAACCTTGTGCATGAAATGGTAGAAGTTGTCAGGGATTCTAAGGACTAGAAGAACTTCCAAAATTCTTCTACTAAATCTTTTTTTTATTCAAATATTTTCTACTTCAGCCCTTGGCAAAAGCACCCCCCCTCTCTTTTTTTTTTTAATGAATCTTTTTATTAGGGGTCATACAATTCCCAGGGTCATACAATTCCCATCATGATCCATACACACATCAATTGTATGCAGGCCACATTTGCACACTTGTTGCCATCCTCACTCTCAAAACATCCTCCCTCTACTTAGGTCCACAGTACCAGCTTCCCATATTTTCCAGCCTTCCCTGATTTTAAACCATGCAATGTTCCCTATCCTGTTACACACACACACACACACACATGCAAATAGACAAATAGAATTCATGATATCTATTATATATGTGTTTAATGATTTACAGAATCAGAAACTCTATCTAATGTCACTATAAGTCAGAATTGGCTGAGTAGTAGTGGACTGTGTTATCATAATTATAAACATAATTTCAGCAATGGCAACATGAATTTGTTCAGCTACTTCTAGACCTTGTGCTAAGTGGTTTAAAGGCTTTCTTCCCTCTAATTTTTTTTAATTTAAGTTTTCTTGACACTCCATTCCTATGTCATACAATTCAATAGTTCAATCATATCAAGAAGAATTGTACCATCATTACCACAATCAATTATAGGACATTTTCTTTTCCCTTGTACTCATCATTCATGTACTTATTTATCTATCTCAAAACATTTTATTGAGGGCTCTTACAGCTCTTGCAACAATCCATACATCAATTGTGTCAAGCACATTTGTACATATGTTACCATCATGATTTTCTAGACATTTATTTATTTATTATTGAATCCTTAGTGTCAGCTCCTTCCTCCCGCCCTATTTTTTTAAAATTGTGGTCACAATATACACAAAAAAATTCTCTCCCCACCCCACCTTGCAGCGGCCCTGGCCCATGCTCAGGGAACACATTAATGCTCACAGCCTCCCAGTCATTCTGCAGACCCAGCGAGGCCCAAGGCTCCCACCTTGACAGACACAGGCTCCTCAGCCTCTCTCTCTTGAGGATGGCTGGTGGGTTCCAACTGCTGCCCTTTCATGTGGCAACCTAGCTTTGAACCACTGCACCCCCAGGACCGCCAAGGAGGGAGATTTTCGCATCCCATTTTAAGGGAGCAGAACCAGTGTGCTCCAAGTCACAGGAGCACTAAACAACAGGCACAGAATCTGCCTACTGCCTCTGAGACTTGTCCTCTGAAACATGTGCATTGTCCCCTTGCTGCACTGAGTGACAAGGGTTAAGTCTTTCTTCATGGCCAGAGAAGTCCTTCCAAACTCGAAAACCAGACCTCAGAGGTGGCAGCTGAATAAAGGGACAGAAGGTGATACTTGCTGGTGCTCCTTTTAGTGGAGAAACTGCCCTCACAAGGACTTGGCTCAGGGCATTTTCCTTTGAGAAAAAGTCTTTTGTTTGACCTCAGGGTTTCTCATAGCACTGCCAACACAGTCCCACTTCCCTGTGAAAATGAATGCCCTATCACCACCAGTTGAATGAGAACAGAATTAATTTATGGACAGGATTTCAAAAAGTATACACTTTTAAAAGTTGTATATATTATATATATGTAGAGAGAAGAAAAGGATATATATGAATAGATTAATTATGCCAATTAAAACTGGCACATATTTTAGTTCTCCCTTGCCTAGAATACTCTTTGCAGGAAGTCTGGGGCTTTCTACACAAACCCACTTCTCACTTCATTTATCTGCTTTTCCTCACCCACAGGCTGCTGCCACCCATCTCTCTGCAGAGTAGCACAGTGGATGTTGTCACCTCGCCAGCACCCAGTCCTTCCCCCTTCTTTTGTTCAGGGTGACCATGATTTTGTCAGTAGAATGAGAAATGTTTCTGTCCTCCAGAGGGTTAATACATGGTCCTCTCCCTCCCCAGACCTCCTCTGGGTTCACACCATGCACCGTTGTCTGTACTGGTTAGATTTTAAATTGCATACCATGGAATGAAATGTCAACAGTGTAACCCAACAGAACTAGCAAAATTAAGATCATACCGTAAATAACAATGACACCTGCACATGAAACTACCCTCTGCCAAGACTCACTGTAATTCTCTCATAACCACAGCTCTGGCCAGAGTCAGTAGAATATTCAAAATGTAGGGAAACAAGAGCAGGTTCAAAAAGCAAATTAGCATAGATTCTTGCAGGCTCACTGACACATGGAAGTTGGGCTTATGAAAAAGGATTTGTCATAGTGAATGGCATATTTTATATTTACACACATAATTTCTGTTGAAACTGCACAAGAACTCTATAGACAATCACTCCCTCTAACAGTGTCACTTGGTGAAGTTCACACCTTTTGCTCCCTGTCCACTCCGCCTCCCCACTATGTTGACACCACCCACTGCTTGGTAGAAATGGTCTCAGCCAATCTTCAGGGAGACTTTGGGTCTGTGTAAAACCACATGTGTCCACCATACGTTTTAAAAATAAAACCAACCAAAAGCATGGCAGAAGCTATAAGCTTGCACAGAAGGGGGTGTCCATTTCCTGAGCCGTGGTAGAAACTGGAGGATTACACCTCGGATTCACTGGAAAACTGTGCCCACACACTGTGACCGAAATTAAGAAAACCCATGAAAAGTAGGACTTTCAAGGCCTCCAAAGAACCAACCAGCTCTGGAAGCTTAGAATGCCTCTTACTACAGAACAAACACTGCTGTCTCCTTGTGTCCTGTCCCCAAGCCTCACGGAAACTAGCTCTGGAATGAGTGCCCATCAACTGCCATCTCTTTTGCCCATCATGAAATCAACAACATTCATCATGCACCTATTATATACCAGGCACTGCCTTAGACAATGAATAAGGGTGAGGAAGAGAGATAAAATTACCATTCTCAGGCTGAGCCCCAGTGGCGTAAGTGGTTGAGTGCGGGACTGCAGCCCGCGGGCTTGGCGGGTCAAATCCAGTGGCGGCTCTCAGGAGCAGCACTGGGTGTCTCCCACTACCAGCAGAGGGCAGTGATGCACCCCCCAAATATTACCATTCTCCTAGAGTTTGTAGGTATAAACATTCATATCTGTCTGTCTCTAATATAATAGATTGCAAATATTTGAATATAATAGATTGAATATAATAGATTGCAAATATCAACTTTAAACAAAAAATAGGAGGGAGAAAAATGTGCATACATCTTGTGTACAGTCGCTTTTCAAAATAAAAGCTTCATAATAAAAGTTTGTGCAAAAAAGCTCCTCACAATAAAAGCCTCCTCCCAAACCTTCCCTGACATTGAGCTGGTCTTTTTTTATCCTGAGTAGACAAAGAAGTGTTGAGTATTTCCCCCATGATGACGCCAAAGCACTTCCTATCTATCAACCCTGCTAAGCCCCTAACAGTGGACTTCTTACTATGGGACATCAATATCAATCATTAAAATTCTCCAAACATTTTGCAGGCCAGTGACCACAACAAAAATGCTAGCAATGTCTGTAGGATCACTGGAATCATGAAACATAATCAGTCCTAAGTAGAAATAACATATGCAAGACCACTCACTATTCCTGGCTCAGGAGAACGTAAAACAAGCAGATGCAAAAAGCCTAGAAAGCCCACTGGCTTTTTAACATGACATTATCGCAGCAGTTAACGTGTCTGATCTTATCTGTGGTGCTTTGCAAATCAGAATGATAGCAAGCCGAAGCACTCAAAACAGGGCCCAACTCAGCCCAACTGATCTCTATCACCACTGCTTCTAGAGTAGCTGTGCCTTCTTCCCTAGAAAGTATTTAAAATCATTTTAGGATAATTAACATCCGATCATTCAAGAAAGGCTGGAGGACAGTGCCTGGGAAAACGTTATATGCACAGAGACCCCACACAGCTCAAGGCTCCCTGTCATACTGGATGAGCTGGCACTGGGGTTAGTTTCTCCATGCATCCAGTCAATGCTCTACATATGGTTAGGAACATGAAGAGCGGTAGACGTGGTTTTTGTCTTACAGGAGCCTGCAGTTTAGACAAACAATCTATAATTTCAAGGACTACACCAGCCAGTGATTCTTTGGACAGGCAGAGGTGGACCTATCCCAAGACTCGTGAGGAGACCCTAGGGAGGTAGATGTGATTGAGTCTAGGATGTGGATGGGTTGGGGGTCAGCAGAGAGGAGGCTGGAGTGAAGTGGAGGCACAGTCCGAGCAAGAGCAGGATGAAGGCATTGGAAGCATGGATGGGGTTGATTCCTGGGCGCTGGTAGAAATCATCTCGTTAGTTGTTAGTTCCCATCGAGTTGATCCAAGTCGCAGTGTCTCCTGGTATGAAGAGTAGAACTTCTGCTTATGGTTCTTCCTTCCTAAGCAATCGCCAAGCCCATCTTCCCAGGTGCCTCTAAGAGGGTGAAAGCTGCTGACTCGTGTCTCCTGGTGAGGAAGTTATCTGTTGGCACCACCCAGGGACTCAGTAAAAAATCTAGGTGGAAAGTCCCTATGAAAGTGGAATAAAAAACTGACTAGTAAAAAAAACTCTTAAAATAACGATATAATTTTGTGTTGTGATTGGGTCAAAGTTTACAAAGCAAATCAACTTTCCATTCAATGATCCGTATCACTTTGTTTCATGTCATTGATCACAATCCCCATAGTGTAGCAGCACTGGCAAAGGATAAATATCTGATGTGACCACTACTTTTAAAACCTCGAGAAAAGGTTTGCAAACAGAAAGAAGTATGCTTCGAAGGTTATCAAGGGCAGGAGGGAAGGATAAGTTACCAGCCAGAGGGCAAGCAATGGATGCTGTGCTGGTGCATCCCAGGAGTTCCTGAAGGACAGTATGGTCCATCTGGGGACACGCTTCTTCAGACAAAAGAGCACTAGACACCGTAATATTATGCCCATTAACTGGGATGTCTCTGAGATCATGCCCATCAGTCTCCAAACCAAGACAGGAAACCCCAAGAGGTGTTTGGTTGTTTACAAGAATGCTCAAGGCTAGGGCTGAGCCCTGGTGGCGTAAGTGGTTGAGTGAGGAACTGCAGCCCGCAGGCTTGGCGGTTCAAATCCAGTGGCGGCTGGGTAGCGCCCACGCCCACCAGAGGCAGTGATGCCCACAAACAAACAAACAAACAAAAAAAACAAAACAAAAGAATGCTCAAGGCTGCTTAAAAATGTTATCAATATATTACTCATGCAACGCTTGCTAATAGTTCAAATGGGTTTTGTCTTACTCAAGCAGTTGTCTCCAAGACTATGAAATCGGGGGTTCAAACCCACCAGCTGCTTTGTGGGGGTGGGGTGGGGAATGAGGCTTTCTACTCTGGTGACGATGTATAGTCTCAAGAGCCCGATGGAGCAGTTCTTTTCTGTCCTCTTGGGGTGGCTATGAGTTGGAGTTGACTCATTGTCAATATTTATGACTTGTGGCCGCCCTGTGAGGGTCAGAGTACACGGTCTTCCTTGTGTGTTTCAGATTGAAAGGTCACCTGGAATGTGGTCAGCATCAAAGCAACACACAGACCTCCACTGCCAGATAGGGGCTGGCTCCTCATGAGGTGCACAACTGGGAATCAAACCCAGGCCTGCCTTGTGGAAGGTGAGGATCTGCCTCTGAACCCACACTGTTTCAATGTCTAGCTGGGGACCCTGACTTCCTCATACTTTAAAAAAAAGAAATTTTCTTGGAAAGCTCATCTCATTTCTGGGATGCACCAGATGGTGTGTTCTCTACACACAAACAAACGTTCGAAATCCTTGGGAAGAGATCTGGAAGTCACCGAGCACTGTCCACTTTCTCGGCCAGCACACATTCCTGCATGGAAAGCCTGCAGTTCAAAGAGCATGCTTGTGGGCCATGAACTGGGGGTGCCTGTCTCCTCCGACCAGGCACTCCGCTCCCTGTTTGCCCCCTCATCCTTCAACCCTGCTCAGTTGTCACCCACACAAAGCCTCCCTTGATTCTCCAGGCTATGCTCCCGGCTTCCTCTTCTTGTCCCTCAGCCTTTTGTGCATGGCTATATTTAGAATGAAACAAACTGTGTGCGGTGGTTTGTTTGTATCTGTCTCTCCCAGCAGGTGGTGAGCTCTCCAGAGCCCAGCCCTTCTACCTCCTCATTCTGGTACACTCTGCTCCTCTCAGTGTTGAGTAGATCGCCGAGTCTCTGTGCTGAACCTTTCTTGGGACCCCCAGGAAGTCTAAATGTAATGCCTGTCACGCAGCTCAGCACTCAGGATGGGCCAGTGAAATCTGCATCCACGGTTTTTCCTCGGCTTCCCAAACCCCAACCACCCACCCTGCTCTGGCATGGCTCACCCTCATTCCTGAGATTGGTTGTGGGCACACCCTTGGGTGTTACCACCTTATTGTGTGTTTTCCCCAAGATAACATTTCACACAGGCTTTTGTGGACTCAGCACTCATGTGTCCGTGTGTGTGTGTGTGTGTGTGTGTGTGTGTGTGTGTGTGTAGGGGGGCTGGGTTAATCTGACGCTGAAAATCAAAGACCAACCCTGCGGTTGCTCTCATGTTGATTCCAACTCACAGACACATGCGTACAGAACAGTAGAACTGCCCCACACGGAAGCTGACAGCCACGTCCTCCTCCTGAGACCCTGGTGGGTGTGAACTGCCAATCTTTTGGTAGACAGCTGAACCCTTAACTACTGTGCTACCTGGAACCCCAGCTAAGTGGGGCCTGGAATCAAACATTCTCACAGGGCTTTGAGGCTTCAGCCTTCAGGATGTCATAGATGGTCTAATAAATGACAGAGGTGACTTGATTCCTGAGCAGGAAAGGTACATGCCCTTGCCAGCAGGGTGGTCATGAGCTGCCCAGCACACTACAGATGAAGGTGTCTTGGGAGACATCATCGAAGTAGAACTCTTGAGGGATGTATGGAACCCACTCCACATTGATTTTCCCACAAGGGCAGTTTTCCCAGGTCAGGCATTGCTAGGCTGGTCCCGACTCACTGCAACCCCCTGTGTGACAGAAGGACACACTGCAGGCTCCAGCACCAGCTTCTCTTATTCCTGTATCTGAGTCCATTGTTACAGCCATTGTGTTAATCCATTCCCTGAAGTCAGTCTCTCTCTGTGTCTCTCTTTTTTTGCAGGCCCTCTTTTACCAAACTGCATGTCCTCTATGGCCATCCCTTCCAATTACATGCCAAGAACACGAGACATTGCCTCCTCATCCACAGAATTCTGGCTCACTTCTTCCAAGACAGGTTGTTGTGTGGTTGTTAAAACCAACTAACCAGCAAACCAAAGCAAACTCACTGTCATGGAGTTGATGTCAACTCCAGGAAGAGAAGGTTTCATCTTCTTCCTCAAGGGTGCTGGTGCTTTTGAACAGCCGGCCCCGTAGTTAGGAGCCCACCTCATAACTCGTGCTGCCACCAGAACTCCGTTATTGTTGCTCCAGAAAACAAACTCAAGGCCATAAAGTTGATTCTAAAGCAGAGCTACCCTATGGAACAGAGGAGACCTGCCCTTGTTGGCTTCTGAGACAGTGTGGTAGTTACATAATCTGGTGTCAACTTGACACTATCAAGAGTGAATGGGTGGAGTTTAGCCTGTCACTCAGGTCTCAGCTGATGACTTCATTTGGAGGTGCGATGCAGATAAATAGCTCCCTGTAGGTCAGACACCTTCTATCTCTGCTTGGCCTCTCCCTGTGAGACATTCCAGCTGTCATGCCACATGTAGCTAAGCTGACGGAACTAGAGCCATGTGGACATCCCTCCACCAGCATGGGATCCACAAGACTTTCTACCCACTGGCCTGTGATCTTCCCGTATTCGGCATCATTGCATGTGTTTGTGAATATGAAGAGGAATTTATAGACTTGTTAATATTAGGCTTATAGACTTGATCTGGACAGGGCTGGGATATTGTCTCAATATGTAATTGCTCTTTTATATAATACTTTTTCTACATATGCGTGTCTATGAATTTGTTTCTTTAGTCCACCGAGAGGGCAACTTTTTTATGGGCGTAGAAAGCCTCGTCTTTCCTTTGGAGAAGCTGGTAGTTTGGAACTACTGATCTTGTGGCTAGCAGTCCAACTTGTGACCAGTAGCCACCAAGTCTTTCTCAAGACCACCTTGTTCTCTGTAAAACCACAATCGCAGCTATCGAATCAGTGCTGACTCACGACCCTGCGGATTCCCAAAACTGCAGTGGTTTATGGGAGTAGAGGCCCGGTCTTTTTCCCACAGAGCTGCAGGTGGTTTTGAACTACCAACCACGGGGATCTCAGGCAGATGTGTTTTGGAACTGCTCCAAGGAGAGCTATTCACAAAGAGTTCTTGTATTGATATCAGACCAGAGGAACCCAGGGCTGCAATAGGTGCATGCCTGGCTGCTCACGAAAACGTTGGCATAAGAGAACGTCCTGGCCATTTCTCCCCAGAAAGAGGACAGCCTGGACAACCCATGGGGGTAGTTCTTCCATCGTGTGGGGCTGCTGGGAGTCAGAATGGGCTGAACAGTGCCCAATGATGACAAGCACAAGGAGCAGCTACAGAATTGTTGCCCGCTCCTGTGCCATCTTCCCCCTCCTTGCACCCGCACTGCAGCAGCTCTTCTTGGAGGAATACAGACTAGCCCTGCTTCTCAGCCTGGAGTCTGACGACAGCTTCTGGAGGGAGGTGTCCCACGCATGAGCAGAGGAGGAAGGACCTCAGTGTCTGGGGCGTGGCTTCATTTTTAATTGAAGTGACTCTCAAGAAGCCTGGAAAGTGGGATCATGTCAGGGTGAGGGAGTGGTTCCGCAACCGCAGTGGTCGTCTTGGTTGGCCTGTGAGTTCGTGGGTCTAAGGAAGTGGTGCTAGGACTGACTTGTTCCTTCAGGAGTTCGTTTTAAAGCTTAGCCCCTTGCCCTGGGATTCCTTCTCATACCTGGCAGCTCACGGAGGGCCCAGAGGGACTGGACTTTCGGGTGGGGGCGGTTGGTCTCAATGACAGATTCCGACTGAAGTAGACCCACAGGCATTGCTTCTGAGAAGGATTCCAATTGTGGGCTCACTGCTTGCAGGCTCAGAGGCTCCAACAGGACAGAGTGGCCCTGCCTCAGCAGGGTCTGGATGCTGGCAATCTGTGGGGAAGCCGGCGGTCTCCTCTTTCTCCCACTGAGTGCCTGGTGGTTTTTAACCTTTGACCTTTGGGGTTAGCAGTCCAACCCTTAATTCGCTGTGCCCCTGAACTCCTGGAATGTTGGCTTCATCCACCCTTCATTCCAGTTAGTGAACGACCACCAGAAGAGAAACATCGTTTGATTGCTGTACAGTTACATCGGGAAGCTGTGACTCAGAAGCCATACACGGCACTTTGAGTGCATACAACATCGCTCCGAAGTAAAACTGAAAATGAATATAAAATTACCATTAGACTCATTTAAAGGTTGTTATTCAGAGACTGGTGATTTCATTCGTTTGTAAGAATATATTTATGGTTCTTGAATAATTTTTCATTGTTTTGAGAGACAGGATCGACTCGGATGTTCTGTGGATCAGGAGGCTGAGAGCCAGAGCTTAGGGTCTCTAAGGCTCTACTGAAATGCAGGGAAGGACTTTGCAGGGAGGAGTTTCTCAGCCAGGTCAGTAGTGTCTCCCGGGAGCGGGTGTGCCCGTTCCGTGTCTACGGACTCCACCTCTGACGTCATCAGACCCAAAGAGGTCTACAGTCCATGCAGCAATGCAGTGGTCATGGTGGGCTGGCTGGAGTTTCAGAAGGAGGCCTCACCAAGGCCGTGATGACCCACAGTTTATGTTGCCTCATCACCTCCATGGCCCACCCTTGACACCCCCTCCCCCCCCACTTCTCACTAAATCAAACCCCTGGGTGGGTGGGTAGGTCTCAGCCTTCACCTTGAGTGGAGAGGTGAGGCTTTCCCTGTGCTACTGAGAGAGTGGAGGAACTGTGGGAGAAACTGAGGGGTGGGGGTGGGGAAATCACTGGCTGGTTCCGTCTCCCTGGATGGAGGGGAACACTAGTGAGACCACAGAGGGCAGAAGGAAGTTCAAGCCTGAGTGTTCCAGGCGGATCACAGAGTCATGAGAGGACGCAAGTCCCAACACCAAACCCACGGTGTCTTTCCACTCACAGCCCCATTGCCCGGTCGAAGACTGCTGCTTAGGGGTTCTGAGATGGTGACTAGATAGAGGAGCAGATAGCCTCATCTTTCTCCTATGCAGGAGGTTGGCAGGGTCGAACTTTGTGCCCAACACCTAACCCATACAACTACCGGGTCCCTTAGGAGCGAGCCCAGGGCCTGAGAATGGCAGAGGTTTGATGTGGGTGGGAGGGAATCGCCGGGCCCCTTCTTCTGCCAGCTGGTTGGAGCATCTTGGCTTCTGAGGTGCTTCGCTGTGGGAAATGGTGTCCCTGGGTTTCACCTCCCAGCAGGCTCAACTCCACGGAGCATTTCAGTGACACACACAGACTAGGGAGAAGGCCTAGCCAAGGAAAACCCAAGGATGTTACAGAATGGGGGCTGCTGCTCACGGTGCCGGAGGATGAGGCCCTGAGTGGGAAGACATGCAAGTAGCCATGCAGCGACCTCCGGGACGGTGGTGGAGGTGGAGCTGCACTGGGCTTCGTGGTTTCTTCTGTCGTGCCTGAAGCCTCTGCCTGACAGCTGCTAAAGCAGGGACATCTGCACTGGAGTCAAGAATCCCAATCCGGTCAAGAGCTCAGCAATGTCAAGACACGACTGAATCGGGAACTGAGCCCCACAGCCTCATTTTCTTCCTTCCATTCTTTTTTTAATCTCCAAAATCAGGAGGTTGAACCGGTTATTTTATAAAGCATTCACCACTTCTGTAATTCTAAGTCTCTCTACTGAGCTCCTGATGTGCTGAATTTTATACCCCCATGCAACTGCTGTGAGTCGCAGTTACTCGGGTTGGTATAAAACCGTTCCCTCTCAGTGTACTTCCATATTACAACACCCCTCCCCCGCCCCCCAACTTCTGGTGGTTGCATAAAGCTCACAGTTCTCTTGTTGGTTAGAGTCACACCTGTGATTTACTGTGAGCCAATGAAAATAGATCTTTTACTTTGGGAAAGGAAAATTTCTTTCTGTTTTTTCTTCCTACACCAGTGCCAACCTTCATTCCATGCTTTGCTCCATCATGTGATCAGTGGTGAGTTGAATCTGCAGCTGGAAAAGACATTAAGGAATTAATGACTCATGGCCCCACCAGAGCTGTGCTAGGGCAAGAGGACACGGGCTGCACCCCTTCTTCCCCCAGGGGAGCAATCGGCAGAATGCTGAATGGGAGCCCTGTCCACAGTGCAGGAGCAGGAGGAAATGAGTCACAGGGCTCGACCAAGGCCAATTAGCTCTGTCTCAAAATGTAGAAATCATGATCAAACCGATGGTCTATTGATGACCCATTGGAGTAAAAGAGGGTGGGCTGTCACGGAAGCACATTGGCACCAGTCTTCTCGAAGAAGAACTTTGGAACCCGATAGGCGTTTTGCTCTGGTCTTCTGCAGTCCAGCCACCTGTCAGCTGCCTACTAGATTGCTGGTTCCTCCTAAGTAAAATGTCAGTCTGAGGACAGAGGGTATGTCAAATGAAGTGTCCTTTTCAGCCCTTAACTGTTAACCTCAAGACTGAATACCTTGGTCATACCGTTTTTGCAGTAGGAAAGAAATAGATAACCCTGTGTTACTGGGATATAACAATGGTACAAATGCATGCGATCTTTGTCCAAAGGAACACTTAAGCAAAGGACAACAACAACTAAATAGAACCCCACAGTTGGAAACATTAATCTTGTCTATATCACCCCAAATTGAAGTGCTTGAAAGGAGAAGGAAAAGAGCAAAGGGAATGGTGATTGGCATTGCATTTGGCCGGTGGGATGCTGAATCATGAGAAAGGAAGTTGAAAGTAGAACCCACGTGCTCCCTTGTGAGGTGTGGGGTACCCAATGCCAAGGCCACTGCCACTGAATTGATTCCCACATACGCTGGCCCTGTCTACAGAGGATTGCTAAGACTCAGCTTTTACAAAGCCAATAGGCTCTTTTTTTCCCATGAGGGACTGCTAAGTGTCTAAGTGTTGACCTTGTGTGAACCCCACAGTGCCCCGAGGGCTCCCTGTGTTGGAGAGGAGGAAGTGTGAATAAGGGAGTTGGCCAAGAAGAGACAAGGACCATGGATTCCATTTCTTCTAGATGTGCCAGTGATGATGAGAAGGACTGCGGCCAGGGTTCACTGGACGGAAATGCTCACCTCTTGTAGTCGAGTAATGTGGCCATAGGGTGGCTACGCATTGGAGTCAACTAGAAGCTCCTTGCAACCAATTATGCTTACATTCCCATAGGAAAACTGCACTCACTGTGCCTAGGTTATGAATGTCAGTCTGACTTAGGGACAACTCACCCTTTCCTTTCAATGTATGTAAATGTTCCCTCACTCTGAAATGTTTGAACTTGCATCATCCAACAATCACCTTGACTTTCTGCATGTGCAGCTTTTACATCATTCAAAAGTCCTGGAGCCCTTTCCTACACTAACATAAGGCTAAATAAGAACGTTATGCACCAACCGTGAGTCACCTATGGATTTAAATTAGATACACTTAAGTGCACAAATGTACATTTCTCCGAACATCTTCATATGAACTCACTCATTCATTGCTGTTGAGTCATTTCCAACCGATTGAACCACTAGGAGAGCAAACCATCCTTCTGTGTTTTCTAATCTCTTAACTTTTTCCAAGTGCAGACATCTTCCTTCCAAGGAGCAGCTGGTGATTTTGAACTGCTGACCTTGTGGTTAGCAGGTCAAGGTACAGTCTGCAGCATCACCGGATCTCCTTTTTTTTGGCTCACTCGCTGTAAAAGCGAACATTTCCTGTAAGTAATGGGGGAAAAAAAAAACTAATGACAACCTCCGAGCATAAAAATGCTATTGCAGAAGTACAAGTAAATAGAACAATGGGAAAAACCATTATTATCAGAAACTATGATGAAGATGCAATCTAAGATCAACCTTTAATACATAGATCATTCCATAGTTCAAACATACCAACTAGTATTGTACAATTGCTACTACAATCAGTTTTCAAATATTTTTTTTCTTCCTAGACTCATTGAGATCGCCTCTCTTCCCCCCACCCCTCCACTCCAAAAACTCTTATTCTACTTGTTATCCTGATAGGCTCATCAAACCTGGGTTTCATATACTGGAAAACAGAAAAACATAGAACACAACTTCAAGAGGATCGCCCCAGATAACATGACACCTCTGAAATTAGCCCTAATATGAATAAAAAATACAAAACAAAAATACAGAAAATGTTGAAAAACAAGATCAGGTCCCAAGTGCAAGTCAAAGGGGGACCAACTGACAAGGTTGTAAACATTCAAGTCAGGTTTATCCCTTTGATCTTCTGTACTCATCTATCCAATGTACTCTTCTTAATAACCACTATCCCCCGTCCCTCTATTATGGGTAGAGAGACATGACCAGAGGTTTATTTCCTATGGAGTTCCCATGAATATGTCTTAGGCTATCACTGCCATCAGTAGATTTCTGCTGTATTGTCACAATGTAGGTTCTGATACTATTCCCTTTTTTGATTTAGGATTATATGATTCACAATCCTTTGGTGACTGATGTGCCATGCTTCTTCCTTGTGCACTTAGCTGATGTTTTACTTGGATTACTGCTTGCTTGGAGACAAGCCTTTAAGACACTCCAGTTATGATTTTATCTGATAGCTGGGTAAAATCTCATTTCTTCATCACATTTTGTGATAGCACCCATGTCTTCTGTGGTCCCATCATCCTGAGGGTGAGTATGGAGCACGGCCATTATGGCAGTCATGTGCTTATGTCAATTTCACTATTGAGATGTAGGGGTGGAGTCTAGCCTGTTAATCTGGAGCTAGCCATTGAGTAGCCAATGAGTCTTTGTGTGGGCATGGCTTTCTCTTGAGACTGCTGGAAAATCTCGCGGTATTTCCCTCGTGGAGATGAGAGGCCATCTCCCCAGTTGTTGGGAGTCAGTCTCTGAGATGACAAACTACGGACAAGACAAGATGGCAGCGTTCAAGGAGATGGAGGAGCTGGAGGAGAAGCCATATGTCTTTACCTTTATGGAACAAGATTTCTGAAGCTGGAGAAACCACGTGGAAACCCCTGCCAGCGCTGAGTTGCTTCTACCATTACTGGATGCTGTTGATGGACCCTGAGTCCTGGAAACAAGGAGCTATGGGGAGACCACTACCAGCACTGGGATCCTGCACCCACACACCTGTGACTTTGTGAGTCAGAAGGAGACTTTATAGACTGGTATCGGGCATATGCGCTAATATCGGACTTATGACTTTGAACTGGACTGGATTGGGATGCTTTCTCAATGTTCCATTCCTTTTGTATATAAACCTTACCCTTATATCCATATGTGTGTCTATGAATTTGTTTCTCTAGTCTACCTGGACTAACACAGCCATGATGTAAAATTTCGAAAAGTAAAATGAGTGGAAGTGTATACACACACACACACACACATATCCAATCAATAGTTCATTAGATCAAGCGTAATTGTACAATTGCTGCCATCGTCATTCATCATTTTCAATACATTTTATTTCATTTTGAACTCTTTGATATCAGCTCTTCTTTATGCTCTCCCTCACCTACCCTACCAGCCCCATGGACCATTAAGATATGATATATTATTATTATTATTATTATTATTATTATTATTATTATTGCTGTATCTTACACCATCCATCTACAATTCTTTTGCTTAAACATTCACCATGGCTATCAGTTCACACTCCCTCCTGCCCCCTCCCCCATCTTCCTGTGCCTCAGTTTCTGAGTGGTTTATCTATGTAGAATTTAGATCTCTAGCCTCCTCATTGTGTTTCTTTCCCTGTGATCTATCTTTCTCAGAGAGCAGTGTATTGAAGTCACCCACTATAGTTATTGAGGCTGTGATTTTTTTTGGGGGGGGGCAGGCATCACTGCCCTCTGGTGGCCATGGGAGCTACCAAGCCTTGCTCCTGGAAAGCTGCTGCTGGATTTGAACCGCCAAGCCTGTGGGCCGTAGTCCCGCACTCAACTACTACACCACCTGGGCTCAGCCGGAGACTGTGATTTTTTTCTCTCATCTTTTGAAATGCTTAGTTGATATATTCAACATATCTCTCATTCAAGGAATATATGTTTAAATTTCTTAGTCTTTGTCTACCATTTCCTTGAGCATTATATAGTGTCCCTCCTTATCTCTTTTTATGGTTTGCACTTTGAGATCAATTTTATCTGAGATTAGGATTGCAACCCAAGCTTTCTTTGAATTTCTGTTTCCTTGGTATACTTTTCTCCAGTCTTTGATTTTCAGCCTATTTTTGCATGGAGTCTTGAAATGTGTCTCCTGAAAGAGCAGATTGATGGGTTGCATTTTCTAAGTCAGTCTTCTAGCCTCAGTCTTTTGATGCCTGAGTTCAACCCATTGATATTCAGGGTTCTTATTTCCATCTGTGGACTCTGTGATGTCATCTATATCTTTTGTGTTGGGTGTTTTCCTACCTTCCTATCTTATCAGTGTGTGTGTTGCATTCTTGACTTCTTTACACCCTTAAGCCAATGTTATCTTGGGGATGTTTTCTCTATGTTGCCCTCTGGGTTGGATTGTTCTATGTGGCAGCCTCTTATTTGTACTTGGTGAGTGCTGGTATTCTGCCCATACTGGGTTGCCAAGGATTTTTTGTAGGGTTGGGTTTCTTCTAACTTATTCTCTGAGTTTTTTCCTAGTCTGGGCAAACTCTTAATTCTCCATCTATTGTGATAGATATTTTGGCTGGATAGAGTATTTTTGGGTTTGTATTGTTTTCCTTTAATTTTCACAATATGTCATTCCACTCTCTCTTCTGCATAGTAATTGCTGGGTGATAAGTTTGAGGGTATTCTTATTTAGGAAGCTAAATATGTGATAGTTTATTTTTCCCTAGCTGCTCTCATGATGTTCTTTTTCTCAAAGTTGGATAGTCTAACTATTATGTGCCTTGGTGACTTCTTGGGTTTCAGTCTAGCTGGTGTTCTTTTAGCTGCCTGAATGGTTGCCCGATTTTCATTCATTAAGCTGGGGAAATTTTCCTACAAGAATTCTCTCACTATTGTTGCTGATGACTTCTTCGCTGTGTCTTCCTCTGGTCTTCCAATTATCCTGATGGTGTTCCTCTTTATAGCATCAGACATGGCTCTTAGGTTTTCTTCAGTATCTCTGATGATCTTATTATTTTTTATTGCATTTGTTAAAGTTCGCTTGGCTGTCCTTGAGGTCACTGATGCGGTTATCTGCCTCCTCCAGTTGATTGGCGAAGTCAAAGGGTCTGCTACTGGTTTTTGTTATCTCGTCCCTAAGTTCTTGTATTTCCCTATGGTGTACGGTCTTTAACTCATCTATCACTTCATCCTCTTTCTGTATTGTTCCCTCTTATCCTGTATGACTCCAAGCAGCATTCTGAAAATTTCTTTTTGTGACTTCTTTGATGCAGACATAAAAGATTCAGGATATCTTCTGCTATTAACTTTTGTTTCCCTGTTTTGTTTTGTGGAAGTCAATGGGGCTGATTTCTATTCGCATTGCCTTGTAGAGGAGCCAGATGCTGTTTTCCAGGGAGTCAAAGAGCATTGCCTCTTTCTGGGAGACTCGGAGGCATGCTTCTTTGAACTGCCTACAGCTAATTTCACTATGGAATTCATCCTTCTGTGGCTTCAATCTCCTGAGCCAACCTGTATTCTGTCCTTTTCAGGGCATGTTGGGTGGTCCTGGGACACTGATTGGGTTGCTGTGGACTCAAGAGGATGGCGCTGCACTGGGTGATCTTACAAGAAGCCGTGATGGAGTGGTCCACTGCAACTTGGGGTGCTGCAGGAAGTGCGTGGGGGTGTCTGCTGCAATGGGAGTGCCACAGAAGGCTGGTGAGCTCTCCGCTTTGGTGTAGAACACAGAGAATTGTGAGCAGGATCGCCCCAATCAGGTAGATCACTGCGAAGATTGGGTAGAGGGTCCTGCAGCTGCAAGGCAAGTTGATGAGTTTTGGCTGAACTGCCTTAGCCTGTGCGAACCTCTGTGGCAGGTGTGAGGAAGTTCCCAGTCATGGGGGACCACAGAGTCGCATGAACCTTCCTGAGCGATATAGGCTGGATTCCCCGAGGCCTGTGTGAAACACTGCAGAGGGTGGGTGGGTGGAATTTCTCCTGAAAGAAGGTGGGTAGGATACTCTCTGGTGGAGGGTGGACAGGCTTTCCCCAGCCTTGTGTTATACTGCAGAGGGCGGAGCTCTCCCAGATTGGGGGAGGGCAGGCATAAATGCCTAAGGCTAAGTGGAGTGCTCTGGAGGCCAGCAGTTGCATGCGAGTGAAAAGGGAAAAGGAAAAGAAAAAAAAAATCTAGCACATTGAGACTGTGGGGGACAGAGAAAAGAGAGGGAAGCGAAAGTAATTATATAGCTGTGCCTCAATCCCTTCCTGGTCATTGGAGGCGTTTAATCCCTGCCCTGAGGCAGAGGAAATCTGTGGCTGTGTTGAGATAAAGCCCCATGCCAGCTCCAAATGATCCTGGCTCATGCCGAGCCAGTGGTGGAGCCAAGGTTAGATCTAGCCGGCCTCCCCTGTGCTAAACCAAAAGCCCCCAGACTCTCACAATCTGGTGGAGCTGTGCCTGTTTAGCTTTATGATGCTCCTCCTGCCACCTGAAAGTGTGACATTTTCCTCTAGTAGCTCTCCTGTGCTGATTTCTGTGGAGCCCCTATGGTATGTGTGACTCAGTCGCCATCCGCCTGAAGTCTCTCTCTTCTTTCTGAGAGCTTATGCATCCAAGGGAAAGGTCTCTTTTCTTTGCATGTAATATTGGTGATTTGTTTTTCCATCTCTTTAAAGATTGATATTGGGATCTGGATTCGGATGACATTATATTTGTCCCGGTTGTTTCTTGTAATATTTTATGATTTTTGTTTGTTTGTTTTTTATACATGGTTTTTGTTACTGTGGTTAGATGTATTCCTAAGTATTTGGTCTTCTGACTGGCAATTGTAAATTTGTATTGTTTCCCTGATTTCATGTTGAGCGCTCTTTTTGTTTGCATAAAAGGATACAGCTAATTTTTGTGTGTTGATCTTTCACCCTGCCATGTTGTTGAAACTTTTAATAGATTCCAGCAATTTTCTTGCCCAGTCTTTGGGATTTTTCTATGTCTATGATCATAACATCTGCAAGTAGAGTTTTACTTCTCCTTTGCCACTTTGGATAACTTTAATTTCCCTTGGTTGCCTCATTGCTCTGGTGAAGACTTCCAACACAAGAATTAATAAAGGGCACCTTTTCTGGTTCCCATTTGCCAGGGGAATGTTTTCAGGTCCACTCTATTGGGAGTCGTGCTAGCTGTTGATTATGTATACATGCCCTTTATTATGTTGAGGAAATCCCTTCTGTCCTAATTAAGATGAATGTTTTTATTCACGGGAATGAGAATTTTCCTAATGCTTTTTCTTCATTAATCGATGTGGTTATGTTGCTATTTTCCCTGGTTTTATTTATATGATGGATTATATTGATTGCTTTTCTACTGTTGAACCTTCCGTGCATACCTAATATATATCTCACTTTGGTTATAGTGTTTTTATTTTATATGACCATCACTGCCACAGAATCCATGCTGACTCATAGTAACCCTTATAGAAGATGGTATAACTGCCTCCGAGAGTTTCAAAGTCTGTTTAGAGAAGGAGAAAGCCCCGTCTTTCTTCTATAGAGCTGCTGGTGTTTTTTTTTTTTTGGCATCACTGCTCTCCGGTAGTGGGAATAGGAGGCCCAGCCCCACTGCTGGAACTGAACCTCCGTCCCAGTGGGCCGCAGTCCCGCGCACAATCACTACGCCACCGGGGCTCAGCCCTGAGCTGCTGGTGTTTTGAACTGCATTTGGGTTGCAGCTGAATGCATAAGCACTACATCACCAGGGATCCTGCCTTACACATGTGCGCGCATGCACACACACACACACACACACACACATACACACACCCCCTGTGGTATTTGTGCTTAATTGATGATTGTATGTTGGTAGAATTTTAACCACTCACCAGCCATCTCCTGAGATAATTGAGACTGTGAGTATATGTGCAATTCACTGTTTACTATTCCTATAGCACAGTTTAGAGCAGGTTGAGCTGGTGATTTTGGCTATCTAATGATGATTAGGTGGTTAAGCAATGAGTAATGACCCTTGTCTAGTAGGTCTGGCTACAGGAGCATGGCTGTGTCTGAGCCGTGTGGGCATGGTCGCTTTCTCCAATTGGGTTAAATAATGGAAAAGAAGAGAACAGGAAAAAACTCACCATCCCTCAGAGTATTTAAAAATATTTTAAGAAAACCAAGCAAGCAGGTAGACATACAACTAGAAGTAATAAGATAAATTGATGGCTTAAAAGGAAAAGGAAGTGAAAACAAGGATAAATATACAAAGGAAGAAAAAAATGCAATAAGCAAATCCAGGTAAGAGAAAGCAGAAAAGTGAACAAGAAAAGAAAGCAGCAAAGAAAAAGACGAAACTAAGAGAAAAGAAAGAGGAGAAAAACAAAGGGCAGGGAAGAGAAGAAAAGAAGAATCAAAGGAGAGAAAGACAAAAAAGACCAGAGAAAGGAAGGATTGAAAGTAGGAAAAAAAAAAACCACAAGAAAATCAGGAAAGGAGAAACCCAGCCCAGGGACCCAGAGATGAGCCCACTAGGGAGGCCTGGGTGTCCTGGATGGGGCAGTGACAGCATACCAGTTCACAGGGTGGGGTGGTGGTACTGCTGAGGGAGAAGGCAACCCTCCTCTTCAATGGAATTCCTATTGTCTCAGCTGTTCCCTGGGGTTAGAGACCTGAATCGGAAGTAGTAGGTGCAGACTCAGATGGATTCTTTCTCATAGAAAAGAACTCTTTGCGACCGATGGGGTAGCGGGGAGCAAGATGGCTGTTGGATGGAAGTCTTGCCCGCCTTGGATGACTCTCATGAGGAGCCAACATCTCCGAAATCCTCAGGGGCACTTCTTCCCTGTCCTGTGGGGTGGCCGTGAGTCTGCATTGACTCGATGACTGAGCGAGGGTGACCAGTGACGGTTTGCTTGCTTATACCACTCTTTCTGCTCTTCTGCCGAGGCCAGTCTCACAAATCTCTTGCCTTGATAATGATGGATGGTGGTGAGTTTGCTAAAACAAAACAAAACAAAACAAAAACAATTACCGATTTGTCTGTGTGTCTATATATCTATCTACTTATGATACTTATCTTTCCATGATCCCCTATACAATGTTGTTTTTGTGGTACCTTTAGCAAGGAAAGATAACATAACCACATTCATAGTGTCTGAAACATGTTTTTGCCAGCTCCTTGGGTGAGTGGGCACCTTGCCTCTCAGGATAAGTCTGCCACCCTGTCAGCCCCATGTTCCATCTCAGGCCTTGGAAAAATGAGCCATCAAGCATTTACTTTGTTGGCTGGGAGAAAACAAACTCTTGAATTTCAGGCCTGAATGTCCTAGGAAGAATTGTGTTTTAGGAAGACAGATTGACCTGCTTCACCCTTAACATGAAATTGCAAACTTGGAAGTGAGTTGGAGGACATGTGCTACCTGGAGGCCATCAACTAGAGTTCTATCATGGTGTGCGGGGGGTGCTCAGGGAACATGCTCAGAGGCTTCTCCAAATGCAGATCTCACAGGTGAATTCATCAAACAAACTTTCTCAGAAAGCAAGATAATGTCTAGCGAATAATAACATTGGGGAGGATGTTTTCCACGTATTTTCTTTTACTAGCACGCCAATACCTTTCCAATACCTTATCTCTTAATCTTTATTATCATCTTAACTATGCAAAAATACCTCAAAATAGTTGGGCACTGGGAAAGGTCTAGACAGTTGACAAACATGGTTATCAGTATGTGGAGGCAGGGAGGGAGTAATGATGTAATTCCTCTCATCTTTTCCTATGTTTCCTATTGTGTGAATTCTTCTCACATGTATGCACAAGGTTTTTTTTTTTCAACCAGAACAAAGCATTTTCATAGGTCTGTGGTTATTGTTGGATGCCATTGGGCCTTTTCTCTTTTTCTGCTCAGAGTGATTCAGTGTGACAGAGGTGTACTGTCCCATGTGGTTTTCATGGCTGTCATCTTTATAGGTTATAGCGTTTCTGTTGTGTACTGCACTGAGGTGGCTTGGATGTTGTGAGAGGCTGGAAGTGATTTCACATTCCAGCAGGGTCAGCCCTCTTGGACAGGCTTCAGCAGGACTTACAGACTGTAACACATGAAGGAGAAGGGAGAAGTGGTTCAGAAATGACAATTTTGCCTCTGAAAACTTTATGGATAGAAGCCAGATGTTGCCTGAAACAACTGCCAGGAGATGAGCCTGTCAGGTTGGAAGATGCTTAAGTACACCTGGAGAAGAGCTGCCTCCTCCGAGGTTGGTGCTTGTTAGGTGTTACTACATTGCATGTTAGTCTAGGTAGACTACAGAAACAAATTCATAGACACTCTCATATGTGTCTAAGAAAGAGCTTTGTACACAAAAGCTATTGAATAGTGAGAAAACATCCCAACCCAGTCTAGATCAAGTCCATAAGTTTGATGTTGGCCCAAAGCTATAAAGTCCTCTTCAGACTCACAAAACACATATAATGATGTTGAATGCCGGAAGATCACAGGCCAGTAGTTGGGAAGTCTTGTGATTCCAGTGGCGTTGTAAGCATCTCAGCACTGACAGGGGTCTCTACATGACTGCTCCCGCTCAGGACACTGGTATAGTTCCATGTGTCTTATCACCTGCAGTGTCTCCCAGGGAGTGAACAGAGAAATAGTTTTCCATCTCCAAAGAGGAATACCAGAGTTCCCAGAGTCCTCAGGAGAAGGCTGTGCCCACACAGAGGCCTCATTGGCTATGACCTGATTGACAGGCTAGACTCCACCCCTTCACTCTTAATCCTTACACGTTGACAAGCAATTATATAACTACCACACCTTGGTTCCGAGTGGTCTGTGCCTTGTGTACTGGAGAGCAAGTGCCTCCTGATCCTGCATCATCCTCATGATTGTTGCTATGTTGAGCCCACTGTTGAAGCCACTGTGTCAGTCCTCCTTCTTGAGATTCTTCCTCTTTTTGCTGGCCTTTAGCAAATATGACATCCTTGTCCAGTGACTGGTCTCTCCTGGGTCTGAAGTACGTGAAATAAAATCTTACCACCCTCCCTTCTAAGGAGCATTTGGCAGTACAAACAGATGCTTGTACCTCTAGGAGTCCATGCTGTTTCAATATCTTTTACCAGCAACATAATTAGACCCATCAATTTTCCTCTAGTCTTCCTTGCTCAGTGTCCAACTAGCTCATGCATATGAAGTTAGGGTCAGGCTTACCTTAGTCCTCAAAGTGACATCCTTGCTCTTCGACACTTTAACGAGATCTGGTGTAGCTGATTTACCCAATGCAATAAGCCATTGGATGTCTTGACAGCTGCTTCTGTGAGCATTGACTATCCATCCAGGCAAAGTGAGGTTTTGCACCACCTCAATCTTTTCTTAGTTCATTGTGATATTGCCTACTGGTCAAAAGGAGAGTTTACCTTAATTATGTGATGGCCAACAGGTTGTAGACCCTTCATTTGCTGATGGGGCATGACTCAAGGTGTGGAGAAAGGACTGCAAACATCTCTCACTCATCAGAATGTCAAGTGTATGAATCTAGGGATGTGGAAAGCCTTCCACAATGGAGAATGTTTAACAATTCATATTCCAGGCATAAGCATCTCACTTATTGTCAAAAAGAATCTTTTTAGGCTCCATCAGCCAAGGCATGCTCATGTATCACAGCAGATGCTGCCGGACTTGCTTGGTTGGAAGCCTCATCAAAAGGGCTCGGGGTAACACGGTCTTTGGTGAAACTGAGGGCCAGCGAGAGAGGGCTCTTTAGTGAGGTGGATAGGCACGATGGCCTCCACATGTTGGGGACTGTGAGGGCGAGGGCTCTGCCGTCACGAGGGCTCCAGGGTCACAGCCTATGGACAGCAGCTAGCAGCAACCAAAAGCACCTTCCAGAAAACATTTTGCTCTTCTGAAGAAATTGGAGCTAAGAAATCACTTCCTACTCCAAGGATATAACTTCTTCTCTTTTTATTTTCTTTTAGATGCTCAAATGAACTCGCTTTTCATCCTCTTACTTTTCATAACCCTGAAAGTGAAAAATAGGTCTACCTGCATTAAGTCAAGTTTGTATTCTAAACTTGTTTTCTCTCTGGAGGTCCAATCATCTCACCCGTATTTATTGACAATGTCCAGTGTGTCTCTGCCCTTGTGATGGAGCGAAACGTTGTCCTCCGCCTCTTCTATCCACGTCTCTGCAATTCCCCTCAGATGGCGGGATGCGGCAATGCAGAGGCATCCTATGACTCCAGGAGAGGGGCTCATCGGTCAATGATGGTTGCCATTCCCGGAATCTGAGGATGAGCTGTGTCTGCAGGAACAGGGGGAACGCTGAGGATCATTGGAGGTGGGGCACAGTTGGGATCTTTGTCTGAAGTGGAGGAGGCAAGGAGTGGAGGCAGCAAAGGCTGAGTGAAGGCAGCCCTGAGACAGAATGGGGGTCCAGCACCTAGGCTGTGAGACAGAGCAGAGCGTCGGTTTCCTGCCTAGCCGAGCAGAGGACAAAGGATCACGTGTCTGAGAGGCTGAGGACCAGCAAGAGATGGGCTGCTGCCTGTGGAGAGATGCTGCTGTGGAGAACTGTCTGGATCCTGCCTGTTCACGCAACTTCTCTTTGAGTAACCTGTTATTGTCCTTAATATCAAACTCCAAACTCCTGCCAACTCACAGCGGCCCTCGAAGCCAAGGCAGTAATACTCTTGTGGGTTTCCTAGACTGATTTTATAGTCTCAGGAATTCTATCTGGGATCACTATGAGCTGGGATTGATTCCATGGGAGTGGGTTGGAATCGGGGGCTTCCTGATTTGAAATGGGCTGGGGTCCGTAAGCCATTCCAACTTGCAAGTAATTATTTTTCATAAGTGCTGATCTGGGTCATTTGTATAATTTGAATATTTAAAACAGAAAGGAGTTCAATGAGGCCAGGCTAGAAATAGAAATACAAACGAACATGCATCCTCACAGTCATCTCTCAGGAAACACCAACGACGGTCTCTCGGCATGATCCTGGTCCTGCACACACAGATTCTGCTGACTCCAGCTCAGATCATCTCCCTGGAAAATGCAGGCATCCACACCTGAGGTATCTTTTCTCCAGAAAGATGCAGGTGAATCAAGCGGGGCGGGGGTCATCCACTGGGCGATGTGTTACCGGGCCTGGGAGCAGGCGCCTGGCTCTGCGAGTGCCCACATACAGCAAGCAGACACCCTGCATAGAGACTTAATTCTGCAGAAAGTGCAGGAAACCTTCCCACAGGCTTCCTTTGGAGCAGCTGGGTGACCCTGTAGGAAGAGGGACGAGGAAGAGCTTCATGGTGCCAAGAAAGGAAACAGAACTTGGGCTTTCTGCTCAGTGGTACAGCCTCCAAGCCCAGGTGAAGCAGTGCAGGTGAATCTCTAGTCTGTTAGAACCCAGGAGCACAGGGGAAGGGACCACAGCCCCCTGACTCCCCCCACTGTTTTCATCTTGGCTCTTGGAACCCGTCAGTCCCAGCTTTGTTCCAATGTAAATCTTGAAGTCCAGAAAGCCCTCCCCAATCACCAGAGGGCCACCACCAGAACCCTCCCACCCCCTCTTCTCCTGCAGGCAGGAACGCCAGGCAGGCTGCTTCACTTCAGGAGCCTCCATCTCCTGTCTCTGTGATAGATAAGATGACAGCCCGACTAACCCAGTGATCCACACATGCCCCCTGCCATCAAGCTGGCTCCCATGCCCAGGGTTGCTGAGACAGTGGGCCGTTAGGGGAGTCCACCTTGTCGAGAGGCTTCCTCCTTTTTCACTGCGCTGCTACTTGACCAAGCACGATGCCTTCCTGCCTAAAGTGTTGCATTCCTTGATGTCCTAAGTGCTGTTCTCCTGGGTGTTGATGGGAGGCCCAAGTAAAATGGCAATTTTAATCTTTTTCCCAGCACTCTGGATGTACAACTAGTCGCCCACTGATGCCGGGCCTGTGCCCTTCCATGCAGTAGAATTTTCTCAGCAGGTTTACTGTCCATCCAGCCTCTGTGAACCCCCATCCCCTCGCTGTAGAGAGAGTGTCTGTGCGCCAATCTCCTGTCAGCGAGTCCTGTGACATGCATGTACATATGGGACCATGGCACCGTGATCTTTCATTTTCCTATTTTTACCAAGGTGTGCCTGGATGTGTCCGACCTCCTCAGTTTAGAGTGACAATTTTATGGATCCTTGGCTCTGAGTAGAATTGAAAGCACACACACCACACACACACACCACACACACACACACACACAACTGTTGTGTCTTGGCAAGTGAGTTCCAACTCCTAAAAACCCCAGAGGACACAGCAGCAGTTCCCCACAGGGGGTGTTTCTGAGGCTGCGTTCCTGGTGGGAGCAGATTCGCAGGTGCACTCTCTTGGAGATGACCATCGGCAGTTGAGTGCTTCAGTGCTGTGCCACCAGGGATCTATATGTGTGTGCACATATACATGCTTATGTGTGTGTGTGTTTATATTCATTTCCCTCTCTCCGTGTTAAGTATCGCTTTTCAGTGATAAGGAATTCAGCCGCAGTTTGCGGTGAATGATGTCTTTTTAACAAGGTGACGTTATACCACAAGCTTTGGCTCAGTCAGTCTAGAAATCAGTGACACATTCCCAAATTGATCATTTTTTTTTATTATTTATTTTTTTTATTTTTTTGTGGGCATCACTGCTCTCCAGTGGGGGGAGTAGGAGGCCCAGCCCCACTGCTGGAATTGAACTTCCGTCCCAGTGGGCCGCAGTCCCACGCACAACCACTACGCCACCGGGGCTCAGCCCGCAAATTGATCATTTTTAAAGAATAAGATGGCATCCTTTTCTTTAAGACCTTTGTGCCCTAACCGGATTCAGTACCATCTGGCTTTGACACAACGCTGCCCTCCTGTGGCCAAGAGAGAAGGGTTTTGTGAAGCTAATCTTTGTCCTCATTCTCAGGATTTCTCCACCAGACTCATGTTGGTTTTCAGCTGAGTGGAAATGCCAAAAGTGTCAATCATAATGACCACATGCCACGCTAACAAGGCCCAGGAGACGGGAAGGCCACGATCAGTGTCGATATCTGTATCTATGTTGTGGTCAAGTGGAGGAGCAGGGAAAAGAGGAAGCCTTCGGTGGGATGGATCAAGGCAGTGGCCGCAGCTACCAGCCTGGGCAGGAGAGGTGGTGAGGGTGACACAGGACTGTTCAGTGTTCTGTTCTTTTGTGTCACCCTGAGTCGGAACCGAGTCTGTAGCACCGAACAGCAGCAGACATGGGTTGTGGTGGGTGGCGGTGTTAGGGGCGCTTGAGTTGATTTGAATGCACAGCGACCGAAGAGGTCAGAGGAGGACTCAATTCTGGGCCTGACTTTGCTGTGATCTCTATGGGAACAGACCCCCAGAGATTTTCTACAGAGGAGCCACTGTGATTGGAACCACCGATCCTTTGGTGAAGAACCATTGCACCCTGGGGGCATATAATTGTGTGTGTGTGTGTGTGTGTGTGTTAGTTACAGTGAACTCCACTAAGAATATCTTCAGATTTTTTTTATTGTACATCTTATTGATAACACATTTAAAGATAGCTTTCTCACAGATGTTCCCAGATGGGATTTATAATGATGCTGAAAGTTGAAGGTAATAATAATGAGAAATAAGGGAGAAAAAAAAAGTATTCATTCTCCTTACGTCAGGATCCCGCTGGGATGGAGTTGCTGGAACCGAGTCTCGTTGTGAGCTGGGGACCAGCTCTCTGTGTGTTTCTCCATAGTCCGCATGTGGATTGCTTTATGTCCACTGTTAGGCGCTGCCTTTCCTCCAGGGAGGCACCTTCTCTTCAAGGTGAGAGGTCAAGGAGACTCTGTGTGTCTGCAGCATGCTGGCTCCAAGGAAACCAAAAGACTGTTGGCATCCTTTGCGTACTTTACATGCTTCTGTGTCTAAGTTTAAGCATTTTTTGTTTAAACTTTCTGGTGATTTACAGGTGCCCAATGACTTCTTGTCCATATTAGACAGCCTCATTGGGATGTTTATCTTTCTACCTTTATATTTCCAGTGCTTGGCGACATAGTAGTTATGAGTTGAGTTGCAATCTGCAAGGTCAACAGTTTGAAACCACCATTTACTCTGTGGGAGAAAGACAGGGATTTCCATTCCCATAAAGAGTGACGGGCTTGGAAACTCAGTTCCACCCTGTCTCCTAGGTCGACTCGATGGCAGTGAGAAAGGAGGGCATACACATTTGGGAAGCAGGGAAGAGTGATACACCTTATAAGAAACTGGAGGTTACTATCGATACATGCAAGACAAACCTGGACTGTCTTTTTTGGGGGACCCTATTCAATCTTCTAGGATTCTTGGTGGCATTGTGGGAGAAGCTTTGGACTGCTAATCTCAAGGTTGGTGGGGCATGCCCAGCAGCAGCTCTGCAGGAGAAAGAGGTGGCTGTCTGCTCCCATCAAATTTATACAAGTTGAAGCCACTTGGTGGCAGTGGGTTTGTGTGTAGTAAAAACGTCACCCTGGTGTACAATCAGTCAATTCGATAATCATCAATGTTTATGACTTACCATGATGTCTGTTTTACAGAAACATGGATAAAACTACTGTAGCATGTGGGTGTTCCCATGTAGCCTGTGTGGATCCTGGGAAGTCATGTCAGTCTTCAGCCTGTCCCCATTTAATTTTATTCTTAGTTAATTAAAACTTTCTCCACTATAGTTCAGAGCAGCAGGGCTGGGGAAAGGGAAAAAGAGGAGCATCTGAAATAGCTACAGTGCAGTCAGGCCAGCAAGATAGAAGCAGGTACCCTCTGCCATTCATTTTGCAAAGAAACCCGGAGAAGCAATCGAACGCCAGGTATGAGAGTTCATATCCACCAAGCACAGGCTTTTATTAAAAAGACAACAACCGGGAGTGTGAGAGATGCTTCATCTTGCCGCTGCCACTCTGAGGAGAAAGCCTTTACGTGAAATCATAAACTGCACATAACTTGGGGCCTTTCAGTTCCCAGCGCGCTTCTCTGCCCACGGGAGTGGAGGGAACAGGAAGTAGTGGGTGGGTTCTGACACGTCTCCCCGCACAGCCTGCCTGGGCCTGCCCCTCTCCGCCCACTGGCAACTGAAACCTTGCAGCGGGAGGTCTCTGGTCGGTTTGCTTGGGCTGCATTCTGCGTGACCCTGGAGGAAAGAAAGCAAGCTTTCCAGCGTCGCGTCTGACTTTCCGCGCAGCCCAGAGGGATTTGAGGGCGGGCGGGAGGGAGGCTGGTAGGCAGGGCTTCTCCTGAGACACTCCCAACTCTCCCTTTCCGAGATGTTCGAGTGGATTGTCGCTGAAGTGGAGGAGGAGAGCCGCTTTCCAAAATGACGCGCTTGTACAGCCGTTGGTAATTAAAGATGACATCTTCCCTTGCTCGCAGCGCCCTGCCCTAAGCGCCCTCCGCCCCACCTGTGTGGCGGTGCCACCTGAGGCAGGTGTCTGCCTGCGCCTTTCCTCGCACGCCCCCTGGTGGTGCTTCTCTGTGTTGTTCCAGAACTCTAAACGCTCCCTTCCCGTTTTTACGGCCCGCTTAAACTTGGTTTATGACTATCACCTCATTCTGCCTTTCACGTTGCCACTCGCATGACTCTTCTCCTTTCAGTGTTGCTTCCTAGTTTGGCCCAACGTCCCTACGTAAGGCAGGGAGAAGGCTTCTACCACTGCTCACCTTATGCACCTGACCAGCGGCTGTGTTTGGGTTGACCCGCAGTTCCTGTAAGAATTGCTAGCTTAACACCATTATTAAGCACTAAGTCATTGCCAAAATCCTGCACCAATGCTCTAACACACTTGATGGTTTTAATTCTCAGGCATATTTGTCAAGACCGAAGTGTTTTTTAATTGTTCTTCTTATTCAAGGCAATAAGGCAAATATTCACTGCTACCAACTCATAGTGACCCTACACTGCCCCTGTGGATTCCTACCAAAGCAGAGCCTCCTCCTTCTCCCTCGGAGCTGCTGGTGCTTTTGAACTGTTGACCTGTGGCTGGCAGGTCAAAGTGTAACCTCTTATGTCACACGGGCTCCTTAGTGAATGGCAAAGACGTCCTTTATTGCTTATTTGAACTCAGGAAATAAAGACTTTCTCACTAACCACTAAACTATTTATCTAGCACACTACAACAAGTTTATGATTCAGGGCCCATTCCTAGTAAGTTGATAAGGTGACCAGACATTCCACTTTTTAACAATTTGTCCCGCGTCCCGCGGCGTTTTAAAATTAAATAAATATATTAGAATACTATTTTTGCATTCTATGAACATTTTTGTTGCTCCATATAGACCAAATTTTTAATCAAGACCCCCCCTCCCCCCTCCCTGGTCAATAGTGTCTTGATTAAAATCTGGTCACCTTCCCATACAAGAATTGACTGCCACATGGGGCTGTCAAAAGGGCTTCCATGAATCTGGTTTTTACAGAAGATCTGACAGAGCTTACTGCTGAGAAATCCCGGGTGGATTTCTTCCACCAGACTCTGGGTTAGAAGACTGCCTGTAAACCAAGCATACAAAATGGACGGTAAGAAGACTATAAAGGACTGAGAATAAAGAAGTTAACAAAAAAAATTTGCTGACTAGAAAACCTAAGCTGGCCAGAATCCAACTCTGTCGGACTAACCTCTTAGTGGACTGAACGCCCACGGACATACCACAGCTGCACCCCACAAAGTTGTATAAACACCCAACTAATTGCCCAGAGGGATATCACTTCTGAAGATAGCAACTGGAACAGAACTCTCCTTCCCTCCTTCCCTTGCTCTTTTCTTTCTCCTCCAGATTGTTTATCTTATCTAGAGAGACCTGCAGAGATAATAATGTGCAAGAAAACAAGACAGAGAAAAACAAAGCAACAAAAGAAAACTAACAACAACACTGAAAAAACAATGACAAAGACCGAAAAGCCTATAAATAGCTCAAGGTCTGTGTGCTGACCTTGGGGAGTGTTTTCTGGTGGAGTCTGAGGGGGTGCCACACCCTGGTAGCAAAGTCTGTTTTTGGTATTCCCTCGGGACTTCCTTGTTCTGCCCCCCATGCTGTTCTGCTGCACACCCTCAGTGGACTGGGTGCCATTCCCATATTGGTCTCCAGTGTTGTCCTCTGTAGGCTTAGGGGTCCACTCCCTTGCTCTGGCTGGTAAGTCTTGCCTATTTTTCTTGACTTGCTGTCGATAGGTGTGAACACCTGTTGGAATAAATTGGTTAAAAGACTGTCCGGCTCATAGAGTGTGTTGTGCTTATGAGAGAACTTAGCCTAGTCCCTGTGTGAAGCTTAGAGACTGCAAGGTTGCTGGCCTGCTGTGTGGTCCCTAAGCTCTGTCTCTGGAGCTGTCATAAGGTGCTCAAGACACTGTGCCGAAAAACTCCGCATCCCTGCACGTTACAGCCACGACACTCCCACATGCAGTTCCACCCCGTGCTGCTGGGGTGTGGTATGACAGGGCTTTTTGTTATAGGTGCAGTTTTTAGGTCTTTTCTCTCGTTAAGCATTAGGTGGGTTTGAACCAGCCACCTTTCAGGTAGCCACCAAGAGTTAGAGTACAGAGTCACCCCAGACTCAGAGTTCTGTTTGAAATGATTGGGTGATTGAGTTTTTTGGAGTCAACTTTTACACATGGGGGGACAAAGATTCCTGAGAACAAGTTAGACCCATGATGGGATTGACATTTCTTAAAAACAAAAAACCCAATCACACCCCTTCCCTCCATTGACCCATGTTGCTGTCAGAGCATACAAACTCAGAATGACCCAATTTCCCAGCAGAGGCTGCTGATCTCGAGCTTCACTTTAGCTCTCCTTACTTTGGTGAATGGAGGAAACGTGTGTTAGAAATACTTTATGATGACACTTCTTCTCTGCTTGTTTCCAGCAGTTTCCTGTTGCTCTTGCCCCTTCCCATCTGCCCCTCAAGTTCTCCCCTTGTCTCCCCTTGGGATGACAGACATTGAGAGATCATTTCAAGACTATTTTAAAGAGGACTTCCCCCAGATGCGCTGACATTTTCCACTGGGAAGATTGTCAGGGGCTGCTGCCTGAGACTGGATTCACTAGGGAAGCAAATATAAAGACAATTGCTTGCACAGTTGCAGAACTGAGCAAGCCCAAGTCCGGGCAGTGAGTCAGATGTAAAACTGGAGTCTTCTCCTGACCCTTGTAGAGGTGAGGGCCGAGGAACCTAAGATTGGCAAGAAGATCACAGGTTGGTGGCCGCACAGGTAGATAGATCCATGGTCAGCTGGTGAGGTTCGTGGTAACAGAGGGGAATGAATCCAAGGTTGGCAGGGCAGATGGACTTGAACTTACAGCCTTTGAGTTCCTAGCCTGAGGCATTGGCCAGTCTTACCACAGAGAAACTTCAGCCCTTGAAGGACTAACCCTTGGTGGAAGACTTTGAAGACAGACAGGAATCCCCAGAGCAGTCATCTTAGAGATGGGGGCCTGTCCGTGGGTGACAGGGGCCAGCAATGCCCCAGAATGGCCCTGGGGTTATTCTATCAACAGTTGGGCGAGGAGCTGGGAGTCAATAGAGAAGTGATTAGAAACTAAAAACCCGATTGGTTTTTATTGATTTTTGAAAACGAGGATTATTGAATCAGAGAAACATGAAAAACAGGCTACTTGGTGTTGCTGATTTTAAAAGAGGAGCAAATTACTTCATTTAAAAAAGTGTTTTAAATATAAGGGTTAAAAAAAATAGCCTGCAAATTGAATAGAGCTTTCTTCTTGCTGGGAAAGGTCACGGCAGCTCTAATTCCAATGTCCAATTAGCAGACACAATCAGCAACAGGGAAGAAATTCAACTCAATTTCAGTCATAGGCATTTGCCTCACCTTTAACTAGCTTTGTTATGACTCACTGCCATTTTCTCATCAAAAAGCTAATTTGGGGAGCAGAATGTCAAGAAAAGTTGAAAAAAGAAGAGCCTGGTTTTGCAGGGGCTGCTGTGCTTTCTTGACTGCACTTCTAAGCCCCCTGTCACACAGGCACCCTCGGTATACTCGGCTACCTTCTTGCCGAGGTGGACAGAATACAAAGCAAGGCAGACAGACGGACACATTTGCTCCATGCCCCAGCCTGACGTATAACCCAGGTGACTTTTTTATTTGAGTGATTGACAATGATTCCTAAATTTTGATGTGACCTGATACTTCAAAAATAATTTAACAAATATCTCAGCCAGCCCATAAAGGAGCATTGATCTCATTGATGCTATTGATACATGCACACCTTAGACTGAGTATTGAGCAGGGGTGAAGTGGGGGGTGGGGGAAAGATAAAGAATGATCATTGACCATTTGAGGTACAAGTTGACAATAAGTCTAATTACCACCCCCTCTCGCTCCCACCCTCACTTCACTACTATCTAGTCAATTCAGACTCCCAGGAAACTGCCACAGAGACCTTCCGATTGCTAAGTCCAGACAGTGATTGTCAGAGTCTTCTTTTCTGTGGGATCCATTTCCTTTCCATCACAGGTGTGCATGTGTGTGTTTGTTGTATGTGCTGTTGTGTTCACAAACACGTATCCAGGCTGGGTCTTCAGGGGGTGGTAGTGTGTCAGGAGGAAAAAAACCCATGCAAACTCACAGCCGTTGAGCCCATGACAAGTCATAGCAACCCTCTTTGACAGAGAAGAACTGCCCCTGGGGGTTGCTCAGACCGTCACTCTTTGTGGAAGTGGAAAGCCGGTGTTTCTCTGTGTGTGTGTGTGTGTGTGTGTGTGTGTCAGAAGGACAGAGCTGAGCATTCGGACTCTCTGATTTTCTTTGGTGAGCATTACAACTATACACAAACATATACAGTGTCTAAGAAAATGCCCCCCCCCCACCCTGCTTTTGTTACTTTCCATCTATCTATCGACCCACACGAACTTTAAAGTCAGAGACATTTTTCGATGTCATTGAAGAAGAGAGAAGTATTTGTCGACCCTAGACACTCGTGGCTTGTCTCGTAGATTGTTTTTATCCCCATACAGCAACAGGGAAGGACAATGATCTAGCTCTTGGGAAGAACAGGGGACAAAGATGGGCCTTTCTCCTCCTGAAAAGAGTGCCAGTCTTGGGAACCCCGGGGGTGGGGGGGAGGGCACTGACTGGAGTCTGAGTTGGACTTGACTGCAGAGCAGTGCATTTTGCTTTTCTTGGGAAGAGGCCAGATGCACCTCCTTGCACATTGCCAGCTTCAACTCCTGCTTGCACAGACATTTTCTTACACGATTTGGGCTGTTTCATTTTGGATAGGAAAATTACACAAACCCCCTCCTTGATTCCAGTATCCCAAGTTCAAAATCGTTTCCCCATCCCCTCCTTCCTCTCCCTGATTTCTGACATGAGGAGGAGATGCCGGAGGATAAAGGGTCCAGGCCAAGGCTCTTCTTCTTTGGGGGAGAAACCCTTGAAGGGTACAGATGACCTTTTTGCACATCATTTTTTCTTGAACTCACTCAGCGTTTCCTGGATCCAAGGATATTTTTGGGGTTGGGAGTTCAAATCATAAGTCACTCTGCCACCAGGTCTCCTTCCCGGATATCTTTGAATTAAAATAAAATTTAACAAAAATTGAAGCAGCATACCAAAATAATGTGAGATCCAACACATTTGGGGAACAGGCCAGACACGAATGTCATAGACATAGTGGATCTCCTCAGTATTTCAGAAGGCCTCTATGTCCACCAAAGTTGGATTAGTCTTAGTACTTCTTTATAAAATAACAGATGACATCGTTGGATCCAATAGTAGATTCTCCCATTCGCCCCAGGAGCAGGTGTTCCTATAAGAGCCAGAGGGACTTATTCATGGTCAACAGGAGGGGCCGTTTACAGGATGGACAATGTGGCTTTGGCCTGTGGGAACTGGAAGCGTTCACCTTCTCACCATGCCCTTGCTCACACATCCTTGCTGAGGGCAAGTTGGTATGCTCATCTGGTCCCTTTTTTAAAATGTGGGGTGCCCAGCAGCCCCGTGTGAGGGCCCGTTGGGATTTGTTTAAGAGGTGTGCTTCTGTGGGAAATCCACGGAGACCACAGAGAACGCCAGAAGCGGGGCTAGACTTGGAAAGGGGCGAGCGATCCAACGCAGAGAGAGGTTTGGAGCATTGTCCATTGGAGGTGTTTCTGTTGTTGTGGATTTCACGCTCGCTCACGGTACCCTTCTGCGTCGCCTGGCCCTGCGCCGCCTGCACCTTTGGCGGGATGTTGTGGCTGCTGGTCAAGCCCCTCGCCTGCAGGGTTCTCCTCCCTCTCGCCAGCCTCCCAGTGACTGAGCGAGCACCATGTCCTTTTCTAGAGATCGCTCTTTCTTGAGGTTGTGTCCAAAGTAAGCAAGCCCAAGGCTCACCCTCCTTGCGTCTAAGGAGCTTTCTGGTCATGCTGCTTCTTCCAAGACAGCTGCGTTCATTCTTCTGGAAGCCCACCTTGCCATCACGATTCCTTGCAAACCCCATTGTGTGAATGCATCCATTTTCCCTTCTCTCTTTTCCATTGTCCACCTTTTAGACGCACCTGAGGTGATTATGACAAGACATGTATAAAGAATGATCTTTCCCTGTCTTTTTGGAAAAATACAATAAACCAACACATACATGTAAAAACTGACTGATTGAGGGTGCTACATTTCAATGTTCTCTCTCCACTTCTGATCTTAAATGAGATTCCTTCTGAGGGCCATGGGAGAAATCTGTTTGGTAATGTGGAAGATTTGATTAGCTTGGCTTTGGTGTCATAGTGCTGCCGGTGAACTCAGGGGAAAACCCTGGGCAGAGAAAGGGGCTTTGCAAAATGTGTGGGAAAGGGGAAGGAAAAGATGATGGAATTTTCCAGTGAACTTCTCGACGCTTCCTCATACGAATGCTTGAATTTCAGCCCTAATGAACTTTTAGATCGTCACCAAGTGGATACAAAGAACTTATAAATGAATAAAGAATTCTCAGCTTGTGGTCCAGGGAAATTTTATTTTAGTGGCTAGATAAAGCTCTAAATGCCTATTATTAACACACAAACACTGCCAGCCTCTTCTTCTTCTTCCTTTTTAATGGGCTATCATTTATAAAAGTTTAGTGTTTTAATATGAAATTCCACATTAAATCTTCATCAGCATTAATAAATCAGGAGCTCTCTTCATACCAGGCAAGGTTTTGAGGACAGGCAGCAAATAAGGGTTGTGAGATTCTTTTTATTTTTGTGTGTTTGGAAAGTGCTTGTGAAATACATATTCAAAATAAAATGTTATATGCGTGTCTGGCACTTTGTAGAACCCCAAATGTGTGTATCATATTGCACCTCTTAATCCTTATGACAGCACAGTACGTCTGGGAGCAAGAGAGTTTACACTTGTTCCCAGATGGAAGGATGCAGACTCCCTGAGCATAAATTGGGCAGTAGCACATGAGAAGTAAGTGCAAATAAAGGATTCTGCTCAAGGTGCTTTTCATTTTTCCCCTTTTATCCTCCCACACCCCCTTCTTTTTTGTAGAGGGTTCCTCGGTGGGGTTGGACTGCTAAACTTGAGGTTGACAGTTCAAAACCAACAGCCCCTCCATAGGCTTTCTCCTCACACAAAGACTCACAGTCTCTAAAACCCAATGGTACAGTTTTACCCTGTCCCGTAGAGTCCCTGTGCGTCAGAGTGACTCAGTCATTTACCCCATGGCCCAGAGATTGCCAAAGGGCCCTGGCTCGGACTGAGACACACACGGGTGTACCGTTTTCAGTTTTTAAAACCCCGAGTTCTCCCTGACAGGTCTACAGGGTCACCTGGAGGGCAAAGACATCTCGAGAAATCCCAGTGGTTATGAATTCTATCGACCAGTCATCAAGACCACGAGAGATGACTCTTTCAGTCCCGAGGGTGTGGGTTACAGAGAGTGCGCTCACGTCACAGATGCCTGCCCAGTGCTCAGTAGACTGGGTTACAGAGGCTCAGTGGGAAAGAGGGTTCTCAGGAAGCACCGACCTGCCTTCTCCTGACCACAAGGCTGGGGGAGGCTGGGCTCTGCCACGTGCCCTGGGTGGGCTGCTCCAGTCATGAATTGACTTTATGGCTACAGCTGGATCAAGCAATCCGACATGGGGTTTACAGCCCTCATTTCTGATGCGATAAGGTTCGAGGCAGCAACCTTGGGAGCGCTTACCCTCAATTTGATCTTTATTGTTTTGAGAAATGGGAATTGCTTTCAGTCGGTCAATAAAGTGGCCAGCGTCCCTCTATGTGATGGATGTGGAGGAACCGTCTGGGAGAGTTTAGCTGCTCGCTGTCTTATTAGGGGGGTTGGGAGCCACCGGTCATGCCTGCCTCAGGCCCATGCTTTATCCACCGCAGCATTCATGCTGTTACAATTCTGGGCTTACGGCCCCTTCTGAGGGAAGGGCAGCCTGAGAAGTCTTCAAACACACCCAAAGAGAGAGGAGCTGGGTGAGCCAGGGACCTGCCCGCTCAGGGGGTTCAGTGGGAACAAGTCTGAAACGTGAGCCCAGCACTCAGGAGCTCTGGTAAAGGGAATGTTAATGAAGGAATCAGCTAAACCAGAGATGGGAGGAAGAAGGCTCAGGGAAGGTCTTTACTGGTATAGGAATGGGGAGACTCTCAGTCATTTTTCCTGCCTGTGAAGAACAAATAAACAACCCCCCCACCCCCTGCTAAGTATTCCCAATTCCCTGCCCCATCTGAGCAGGTAGATATTCTGTTGAAATGTACATGAAACCCACAGGTTTTAAAAAGTAACAGAACTTGGCTTCACAAAAAAACCCACTGGGGTTGAGTGGATTCTGACTCATAAAGACAGGATAAGGCCTGGTACCCCAGCGAGTTTCCCGGCTTTGAGCTTTCTCCCTGGAGCAACTGGTGACTGAACCCCAGCACTGCCAGTGCCGGTGGACTTGGTGTGGAGGATGGCACAATTCGCCTCCTTATTGTGTTGGAAGGAGGTCTGGCAGCAAAGAGGTTATGCACTGAGTCTTCCACGTCAGCAGTTCGAAGCTGCCAGGCTCTCTGCTGGAGACAGATGAGGCTTTCTATTCCTGAGAGGAGGTAAAATCTTGGCAACCCTGTTCTGAAGGGTGGCTATGACTTGTAGTCCGTTTGATAGCAGCAAGTTTGGTTCTGGCTGTCCTGGTGTCATCAGCTGCCATTCACCGAGAGGCACTCACAACAATGGAAGGCCAAAACGTTGGCGAAAGATGCCATGTCAGAGTCACACTCACAGCTTCCAGGCAATACTGACTCAGTGGCCATGTAGGATAGGGTAAAACTGCCCCTGTGGGTTTCTGAAACGGTAACTCTTCACCAGAGTAGACTGTTTTTCTCTCTAGAGGAGCCTGCTGGTCTCAAACCGTTGACCTTGCAGCTAGCAGCCCAGCTCATACATACTGGGCCACCAAGGCTTCCCCCAAGATCGTCTGCCTTACTGGCGCTCCCCCTGCCATCAAGTCCATTCTGACCCACAGCGACCCGCTAGAACTGACCCTGTGCATTTCCATGGCTGTCATTCTTTACCAGAGTTCTGCAACTCGTTATCACAGTAGAAAGCTGCATATTTCTCCCTCAGAGCAGCTGGTGGTTTCAAACTGCTGGCCTTATAATTAATTAGCAGCCCAACACATAACCAACCTCTGCCCCACCAGGGCTCTTTAATTACAGGAGCAGTCATGGTCAAATTCCACTGGGAGTGTGAATAAAGGATCTTAAGCACCAACCAAAGGGATTTTCTTAATTTTTTTTTGTTCTTTTTTTTGGGCATTACTGCTCTCTGGTGGTGGGAGTAGGAGGCCCAGCCCCACTGCTGGAATTGAACCTCCGTCCCAGTGGGCCGCAGTCCCGCGCACAACCACTACGCCACCAGGGCTCAGCCTGGGATTTTCTTAATTTTACAGATAAAGAAACACAATCATTGAGAAGGTTACCCCATCAGGGATCCCACCTTCTAATTCCCAGATAGCCCTGGAGGAGACTCCATCTCTTTACTCCCAGAGTTTTCCCTCTCCTAACTCTGGCACCCCAGCACGATGTGGGGAGAGTGTCCACATTTCTCGGACACCTAGAGCATTAAATTACCTCCATTCTAGCATTTGCTTATGTGAGTAATTAATTTATAATGCATTTTGTGCAATTAATTTTATGCAATTCTCCTCAACTGCTTAGAGACAAAAGTATTTCATCTACATATTTATAAGAGTACTTTAACTACAAATTGGATACTACCCCCCCCCCGCCCCCGCATAAGAGTAAATGGTTCATTGTGGAAAGTGAAGATTTCTTATCAGGATGGGCTGTGGAGATGAATTAGCCAGCTCTGGGGGTGTGGGTGGGTGGGTGCTTGGGCCTGAAACTGTTCAGAAAGAAATGGTAAAATATTTGCTGTCCTGAAATTGGGCAAAAAATAAGACAGTCTTCTTCATTCTCTCTCACTGGACCCCCCAGAGAAGTAGCATCTTAAGTAGAACTTATTTAAAGCATCTTCTCAAAATAGGCACCGTCTGAGGGGTGTATCCAGGCAGATGCAGAAGGTGGCTGCAGTAGGTGCTAAGTGGAGGGGGGCAGTGGCAGTTCCTGTGGAGGTGGACGAATGGATGGTAGGCAAGTTCTGTAGGGGGGGCCTTTGTGTGAATGTTCTAGGCTTGTCATGCCAGCGTGCTGTGGACAGATGGCTTAAGGCAAAGCTCTGAGGTGTTCTGGTCCTTAACACCATTTGTTCTCTGTGATTGTTGTCCTCAGGGGTCCGTCCAATGAGACCCCGTGAGAATGAGGAATGAACTGTGTTGGAACCCTGCTATTTACATGTGCAAAGGATTTACAGTCTCCTTTACATGCTGAAACATTTCCTCCAACTCTCCATTAATCATTTCCATTGAAATTTGGTCCCGTAATCAAAGACAATGGTTTCTTCCTCCTTTCTAGGAGAAACTGGTGGCTGTGTCATGGGACCTGTGGGTGTACTGCTTACTTGGTTTCTTCTCTGCAGGCCCCTGGGGCATCACGGTGCTTTCCCCAGAACTGTCTGCTGTGCTGTGGGAGGGAATAAAGTATTCTAATGGAGCCCTGCTGGTGTCTTAAGTTACAGCAGTTCAAATCCACCAGCTTCTCTGTGGGAGAAAGAGGAGAGAGATTCACAGCCATAGGACCCCACAGGGACAGCACTGCTCTGTCTCACAAGGTCACTATGAACAGTGGACCTGAGTTTCAGTGAGGCACTCCAGCCATACCTGCCATCTCTCTAATGGGTGGTCTACTAGATGCGCCTCCATGTAGACCTTGATGGAAGGAAGACCCGGCAGCCTGATTCCCTAGCCGTTACAGCACAGGCAGTTTAACTGCATCATACCAGGCTTCCCTATGTCAGAAGCCAATGGACGTCAGTAACAATAACAGATGCATCTAGACATGGTGATACAACATCCAATACTCTCTCTCAGAATGCCAGATAGATGGTCAACTCTTCTACACAGCAGACTTTGTGTGCATTGATAAGTACCACAACATACAGCTTATGCTGTCAAATGAAAAGCTCTCTTTAAAAAAACTAGCTGCCTTCAAATTGATGCCACCTCACGGTGACCCTATAGGGCAGGGCAGAACTGCCCTGTGAATTTCCAGGATTGTTACTGTTTATGGGAATAGACTGTCTCAGCTTCCTTCTGTGGGGTGGTTTCAAACTGTTGATCTTGTGGTTATGCAATACATAACCACGACACCACCAGGGGTTCTTGCTGACAATGGGGGATCTACCTTATACCCCATTTGGAAGGAACAGGTGGAACTGGGCTGGAGTGTAGCGATGAGAGGGCCGCATTGATTCCTGGTCTCAAGTCACAGCAGTGAATTCCCAGGAGCCAGATTTGCTTTGCCTGGAGCACTGCCCAGCCAGCCTACAGCTTTAGAAATAGAGATCCCTCACCTAGAGTGATCCCTCACCTAGAGTGGGGTGCTTTTGCCCTGGGACAGCTCTCTTTAAAATGGAAGAACCAAGTAGGCATCTTCTGTCTGCAGGGAGCGGAGCATCTGCTGAGACCACCAGTGGCAGGTGAAACTCACACACTGTGCTCAGTGCTTCCTCGGCTGGAAGGAGTGCTGGTGGCACTGCCGGGTAAGTGTTGGACTATGAACTGGTGGTGGCTGGTGGTTCTAACCCATCAGTTGCTCTGCAGGAGAGCGATAAGGCTAGGCACTCCCATAAAAACATATAGTCTCAGAAACCCTATATAGGGTCAATTTGAGTCAGAATCAATTCAATAACAAGGGGTTCACACTCAGGATCACTCCACACCCCAGACTATAATTTTCTACACTAATTCAGATCATAAGATGGTAGACATCCTTGGGAAAGTGTCTTTGGCCCAGAGAAAAGGGGCAAACAGAGGAGGAATCAGTTGTGTCCCCACTGACATGCACCTTCAAACAAAATGGGACTACAGCTCTTGGGATTAGCGTTGCTCATTCTCAATACCAAAGACACAAATATGTCTGGAAGGGAAAATAGATTTTTTTTCTCCCCCACAATATAGTCGATAATTCTACAGAATTATCTCTCACCAGGAGGTCATCTCTTTGCAAGCCAGATGATGCAGAGGAAATTCATTCCTGGATCAGCTTGTGTTCAAGATTCCTGTAAGTGTTGTTACCTTGCAGCCCCCCCACCTTGCACTGATGACAGTGAGGCCATGCTCATTTAAGGGAGCTAATGAGCAATGTCAGCGTCTGAAAGTAAGTGTCCTGTTTACAGCTGACAGCCACCAGTGAAATGCCAGCGTGGACGTTCTTCTGGTTATTAACCTTTGAAGGAAGGGAGCCCATTGGCATTTTATTAGGCCCATTTTCTCTAATGTGGCCTTCTTATTTACTAATCATTCTTCAGCTTATGCCTTGCACCGCAGGCAGGCAGTGCAGGAACCTTTCATTTCTCTCCTCTTCATCGTCTTCACACGTATCCATCACTGGTGGTGAAGATATTAGTATCTATATATAGAGCGAAGGAATGCTGGAGTCCAGATTCTCAAACTTTTACTTTCAGAACTAAGCTCGAGGTGAAGAAGAGGAGAGAGTCGATTTAGGGACTGGCCTTGGCAAAATAGATCCCAATGACAATTTAAGAACTCCTACAAAAAAAAAAAAAAAAGAACTCCTACTCTTGACATGTTTCTCCATGATTTGTGCAGTGTGAAATTAGCACGCACTAGTAAGCAGTAAATAAACTCATTGATCCAACTGCTATTCACTTCGGCGCTGTTAAGTGCTGAACTGTCACTTCCAACTCAATGGCAGTGAGTTCGGGTGTTTTGTTGCTATGGGTGCCATCGATTCTGTTAGGGTCCCATGTGCAACAGACCCAAAGACCTCCTGGTCCCGAGTGATGCTCACAGGTGTTCTGGTGTGCCAGCCCACGGTGGTGGTAGCCACTGTGTCAATTCATCACCTCTTCTTTTGTGCTGCCCCTCTACTTTACTAAGCATGAGGTCCTTCTCCGGCGACGGGTCTCCACTGACAGCACACCCAGCGTAGTGATGGCCCTCTTTCTTCCAAGACAGATTTGTTTGGCTGGCTCATCGTCCAGGGTACTGACACTATTTCTTTGGCAGCACTGCAATTCAAATGCAGCGAGTCTTCTTTGGTCTCCCCTTTTCACTGTCCAACCTCACAGGCATATGCGGTGGTTGCAAATACCTGTGCTTGATCAGGCCCACCATAGGCCTCGAAGGCCTCAAACATCCTCGCTTTCCCATACTTTCAAGAGGTCCTGTGCAGTGGGTATCCGCTGGACTGTTGCTTCCACTCATGGTGGCTGTGGAGCCAAGCAAGGCAAAATTCTTGACAACCTCGAACTTTTCTCCATTGACCACTGTTGGTCTAGTTGTGAGGATTTTTGTGGGGTTTACATTGAGCTGTAATCCACAAGGAAGCTTCAACTCTTGGTCTTCATCAGAAGTGCTTCAAGCCTTCCTCCCTCTGAATGTGGGACATTGTGTCACTTGCATATCTCTGGTTGTTAATAAGCCTCGCTCCAGGCGTAGTTCTTCCTCTCATCCAGCTTCTCGGATGACTTGCTCAGCATACAGATTGAGTAAGTACAGTGAGAGGATACAACCAAGACACACCCCTTTCCTGGTTTTCAACCAAGTAGTGCTCCTTTGTTCTGTTGACCTACCTGCCTTCTGATCCATGTGTCAGTGTGGCGGTCATGTGCTTATGGTAATTTCATGTTTGAGACGTAGGGGTGGAGTCTAGCCTGTTAATCTGGAGATAGCTGCTGAGTAGCCAATGAGGCCTCTGTGTGGGCATGGCTTTCTCCTGATACGTCTGGGAAATCTCACGATATTTCCCTCGTGAAGATGAGAAGCTATCTTCCCAGTTGTTGAGAGTTAGTCTCAGAGACAATGAACTACGGACAAGACAAGATGGCAGCATCTGAAGAGTTAGAGAAGAAACCACATGGCTTTACCCTGATGGAGCTAGACCTCTGAAGGTGGAGAGGCCACATGGAGACCCCTGGCAGCGATGAGTTGCTTCTGCCACCACTGGATGCTGTTGATGAATCCTGAGCCCTGGAAGCGAGGAGCCATGGGGAGACGCCTGCCAGCACCAGGATTCTGTACCCACTGACCTGTGACTCCGTGAGTTGGAAGGAGACATTATTGACTGGTATCGTGCATATGGGCTAATATCGGACTTATGACTTTGAGCTAAACTGGATTGGTATGCTTTCACAGTGTTCCATTCTTTTGTATATAAACCCTTTCCTTATATCCATATGCGTGTATAGGAAATTTGTTCCTCTAGTCTACCGAGACTTACACAGTCAGTTTTCAGGCACACATTGAAGTGTTCTGGGGTTCCCATCCTCAGCACGATCTGGCGCTGCTATGATCCACACAGTCTGATTCCTTTGCATCATCAAGAAAACACAAGTAAACAGCTTTCTGGTATTCTCTGCCTCGAGCCAAGATCCATCCGACATCAGTCACGACATCCCTGTGCTGTAACTCAGATTGTGGCATTCCTTTCTTGATTTTAAATCAGGCCAGGTTCACTTGGTCCACTGCATACATTGTGCTAGATGTCTTAGGCCACGTGAAATAGTGGTAGAGAGGGTTATCCAGCAAGGGTGCTGGGCATGCTGTGGTGAGCACCACCGTGTTTTATCTTCAAACAGTGACTCCTAACCAGGGACTTGGTGGTCTCCTTCCATTTGAAAAAGCAAGCAGGGGCAGAAGAAGATGAGTCTTTACACAGCTCATCAATATTATATGATTTTATATTCAGAAATCACACGTAGCTTGAATTCTTATATTTACTAAAGGGGAAGCGGCCAGCGTGGACTGAGAAGCCCTCATGCATCTGGAGTTTAAGGTACAAATACCTGTTCCGGTTCAAGCTACGTGTGCGATGGATGGTGTAAACCGAGACTGGGAAGAGATGCTGCCACCGAATTCTGGCAGATGAGCCTCTCCGACTCCTCAGAGGTCTGAGGACTGTCCCCTAAGGAGACTGTGATTTCAGAAAAAAGTTGTAAAATCCTCATGAACATCCTGCACATTTGCAATAAACGTAAGTCAGAAAGTTTTACTACCAGCATTCCCGAGTCTGCAAGCTCAGGGTTGCTGCAGACATATCTCTGCAATGTGTGGCCACAGACATGTTCTTCCTATAATTCATCTTGTTTAGTCACCTTTAGGATGCCTGCAATAAAAAGGCCCAATCAAACACAGTGGCTTTCAAGGTCTGAGTGATGAAAACGTTGCTGGGAAAACTTCTTCCATCTATGTTATGTCTGTGGTTGTGCCTTTTCAGTTTTCTTTTGGTTTTCCATACTTAAAGAACAGTGAATAATAAAATGGTGCCCATGGACACATTGTCAGTCAAAGAGCACAGGTTCTTTGAGGAAGGGGGAAGGAGTGTCTGGAGATGTAGCTGGAGGGTGGCTCTACAGAAAACAGCTTCACCTGGAGCAGCTGTGCTCCACAAAGGCATCTGTTATTCTGTTGCCACACCTTTCAGCTTAACCTCTGCTTTGTGAGGAAATGCCCTTGTTGTGTGAGGTTGTCCCATCTATTCTGACTCAGGTGGATCTCACTGAGAGTACATCTGCTTCCGACCCCCACCCCCCATCTTGGTCTTGGCTGTAACCCTTCTGGAGCAGATACATCTTCCAGTCTCTCTCCTGTGGAGTGGCTAAGTAGGTTTGAATGGCCAACCTTTTGACAGAGCCTAGCACCTTACCACCAGCAGAATGCCCTCACATAATAAGAAGACTTATTTTTTGATGTCTCTATATGAATGGCCTGGATTGCATTCCTCTGTCTGCCTATCTAAGACTCAGTGAACAGGAGGCACACTATGAAGACCCTTAAGAAAAAGAACACTATGTATTAACTGCAGGTATAGTTTAAGTTGGCTACATTTGCCTTTGGATTGATTGTAACAAGGATCATGCTGTCTTGCATTTACAACTCATCAAAGGGGATGGAGGCTTGCAGAGTGCTTCCCTGAAGAATCAAGGAAGTGACAAAAACAGCAATGCAGACAGTACAAGGAAAATTATGTCATGAGATATGTGTGGCATGGGGGGGAATTTATAAATTATCAAGGATTCATGAGGGAGAGAGGGGGGAAGGGAAAATGAGCTGATCCCATGGAATCAAGTAGAAAGAGACTGTTTTGAGGAGGCTGATGACAATATATGTACAAAAGTGCTTGACAACATGGATGGGTTGTGGTAAGAGCTGTATGAACCCCAATACAATGATTTTAAAAATGTTGTCATCAATGCAAACAGCAGTCCCAAGAGGCTCTGAAATTCTAACCTGAGAATGCAGGTCAAAGTTCAGGCTTTGGGTGTGAAGATTTTGGACAAGCAGTCGGGATGGGATGCGTGAATGCCTGACATGGGACTTTAGTGGCTCCTGCTGGTGGTGTGGCTGACACATTGGGCTGCTAACTGCAAGGTTCGTGGTTCAGACTTAGCAGCCTCTTCAAGGGAGCAAGGTGAGTTTGCTGCTTCTGGTAAAGATTTACAGCCTCGAGGCCACAGGGTCCGTTCTCCTACACTGAGAAAGGCCGTGAACTAGTTGCTTGCTATTTATCAAAATATTAGAAGCATAACATGATTTAAGATTTCGTTTGTTGGAAATCCAAAATATAGCCATCTCCTCCCTTGCAATAAGGAGTTCTTTAAAATGTAATCAGCAGGGGTGTCCTGACTCAGGAAGGTGGTCAACAACACCATTAACATAAGGAACCCAACACAACACAGGCCCCCCGTTGTGTAGGGGAACCGGGAAGCAGGCGGTCTCGGGTGCTGGTGGTCTGGCAACCCTGGAGTAATATAGGCCTAGAATGCTGTTTCCTGTGATCATTGAAAAACATGCTTTTTGCCACATTGGTATCAATTGTGTCCTGTGATCATTGCAAATCCCCTAGTTTGGGATATATAACTGGATTTTTGAAGCAGTTTGCAGACAGCAGCCCACACCCTTAACCTCTGTCTTGTGCTTGCAGAATAACTGAAGAGTTTTTCCAGTCTCCCTGGTCTCTGTCTTTGACTGAAACCCTGTCAGGCAATCCCAAACACTTGCTCCCTGCAACAACATAAGGCTGCTATGAGTTGGGACCAGCCCAATGGCAGTAAGTGGGTTTCATAATCCCTTCACCTCTGGTCATTACGGAATGCTGTGAGGAATGGAACCCATCCATCAAGGTTTGAGTCTTTGAAAACATAGAGCCATCCCCAATTTTCTTCCCCCCTTTTTTGTAAAACCATTGAAGAGTTTTAGAATAATTGCAAAGAAAATATGTCCATTTTAATGAGTGGAGGGGGGATGGAGGAGACTTAATGGTAGTGAATTAACCAAAGCTACAGAAGGATCATGGAGAGGCGAATTTCTTAAAGGAAATAAAGAAATCCGATCAGGTATGATGTATAACGTTACTTGCCACCGAGTGTGTCAGATAGCCTTCAAACGCAGACATGTTGCTTCTCTGAGGACAAGGCAATCCAATTATTGGCAAGTTTCTACTATGAAATATTCAACCCACAGTGGAAGATTCCAGTGTTGAGTGAGGTGGTGGGAGTGGTTATGGAGTTGGCGTCAGGTCGCAGTGATCTCACCTCGTCTGATCCTGCACTGTCTTCATGACCTGGCCACCAGGTGCTCAGAGTGCCTGCCAGCCTAGGGGCTCATCTCTAGCCCGACAGGGAACAGGATTTTGTTGTGATTCACAGGGTTTTCATTGGCTCATTTTTGGAAGCAGATGGCCCACCTTGCTACCGAGTTAGTCTTCAACCAGAAGCTCTGCTGACATCTATTATGAACCTCCTGGTATTTAAAATCATTTGTGACTTAGCTTCTAGCATTGTATCAACATGCAAGGCTTCATAGGACCACAATCTCGGCATACAAGTGCAGGTGGTGACAGTGGACTTAATCCATCAAGTGTAGAAAAAACCCCTGACACAGAGGACCATGAAGGAAATAATCTGGGTGGTTTTGGAGTGTAAATGAGGGGAAGGTACTATACACTTAAAACATGGTTTTCCCCTAAAGTCCATAATACAAGGGCTTTGTTTGCTTAGTTCATTTCTTGGCTAGCTATGAGGGCATCATAAATGTGTATGGCCACTAAGGGCTCTGGTATGAAAACACAGAGAAGGCATCCAAAAGACAGTCCACACCCAGCAAACAATGTGGTTCCTGATGGAAGCAGGTCATGAGAATTGGAGTAAGATACAGTCATAGCCACTGGGTATTTCACTTCACCATATTTTGAGTGAAGTCAGAGAGTCTAAAATGACCTTCTTTTCTTTCTCCCCACACCAAAATACATGATCTTCAGATAGGAGGTAAAAGCCCTTTCTTCCTGTTTTTGATAAAGTTAGTAAAAGGAGCTTGTGCTATCGTGTGGTTTATAGATAGGATGAATATCTCGCATAGCCTGAACCTACCATTGCTGGTTGAACAATCAGAGTTCTCCCTGTGGAGGACATGGTATTCAGGTTTATCAAAACAGGCCAGCGCTGGCGCACAGAGAGCCGGCTACTCAGGGTCCCACTTATGCCCAGCCTGTGACGTGTTTCCTCAGGACATGGAGAAGGAAATCATTCAGATCTCACTGGGAATATTTATAACTCACCTTGTTATGCTGCAACAGGACAAATAAATCAGAGGGAGAGGTTTGAGTCTATGAGCCAATATCTCCAAATTTGACGTAGTCCAGTCTGCAGCTTTTGACTAGGAAATAAAACCAAACCAAACGGAAATCAGTGACCATGGAATTGATTCTGATTTCATGGGAGCCCAAGGGGAATGAGGGTTTCCAGTGGCTGATGGGTCAGAAGTCGATGGCAGACCTTTCTTCCATTCAACTCTTTATTGTGGATTGGGAGAAAGTGGACAGAACAAGCTGGTGTCCCATTCAACAAATCTGAAACATTTTGTCTTGTGACAGTGATTGCCAGCATCACAGAGTAACAAGGTCCTTCCCACCCCACCACTCCTCCCTTTTTTCTATTCCTTTCCTGACTTCTGGGCTCTGTCCCTGAGTGGAGCCTGCCCCTGGTCTCCCATGGAGGAAGGGTCTGAAAGTGTGAACCTCTTTGATGCCTCAGCTTTGACCTGCCATGAGTTCAGTTTACCATCCTTCCAGAGGGGCAAGTGATTTTTAGGAGGAATTTTAGGAAGTATTCTTGCCAGATTTTAGAACATTTTAGGAAGTAAGAAAAAAAATAATTTATAAATTATCAAGGGTTCATGAGGGAGGGTGAAGGAAGTAGGGGAAAAATGAGGAGCTGATACCAAGGGTTCAAGTAGAAAGAAAATATTTTGGAAATGATGATGGCAACAAATGTACAAATGTGCTTGACACAATGCATGTTTGTATGGACTGTCATTTTTTGTTTTTTGGGGGGCATCACTGCCTTCTGGTGGTCGTGAGAGCTAATGTATGGCTTGTATTGAGACTTGTGTGAGCCCGCAATAAAATGATTTTTAAAAATTAAAGATTAAAGATCATTTTATTGGGGGCTCTCATAGCTCTTCAAACAACCCATACGTCCATTGTACCAAACATATTTGCACACAGGTTGCCATCATTTATTTCAGGAAGGAGACTTGCACGTTGTTGAATTCATAATCAAGCTAGGCAGACAGAGCTCACTATCATGGAGCGAACTTCAACTGAGAGCAACTCTGAACAACAGGTACAGCTGGCCCTGTGGGTTTTCTGAGGCTGTCAATCTTTTTTCTTTTTTTTGGGGGGGGGGCATCACTGGTGGGAGTAGGAAGCGCAGCCCTTTCTCCTGTGGAGGCGCTGCTGGAATAGAACCTCCATCCCAGTGGGCCGTAGTCCCATGCACAACCACTAAGCCACCGGGCCTCAACCCACTGTCAATCTTTATGGGAGCAGAAAGCCTCCCCTTTCTTCCAAGGACCTACGAATGGCTTCAAACTGCTGAGCATGGAGTGACTAGTCCAACCTGCCACTTTCTGTGAACAGGTCTTCTTCAGAAGGGTGTGTCACCCAGCGCCGTCTTCTCTGAGGACTGTGAAGTTGATAAGGTTGTAGATATGGGAATAGAGTGCTCTATTAGAATAGAATCATCCTGTGAATTAGGGCATCTACTGCTCTGGGATCACCCTTCTCCATGGGGGGAAAGAGAAGTCATTTCACATTCCATGTCGATTTATTTTTTTGGAATGGCTACACATTTCCCTAAAATTACATTTGACTCATGGGCCCCTGGGCGCTGGAAAGCCCCACGAGTGGCCCATGGAGGCAGACGATTGTTAATGGCAGCGCGTGCACTGTTTATAGCTCGCGAATAGGAAAAGGGCTGTCTGTATTTGCGGTTGCTCTGTACCTCACCAGGCCCTGTGCACAGCCATTTATTTCACGATGCCCCCTAGAGTCGAGCAGGAGAAGGTCAGCCCGGGGCTGCTCATGGAAAGGTCCGTGCCTCAAATCCAAGCGGAGCATCCTCAGCAGGGAAGGCTGGACCCCAGCTTCTGGGAGGCCCCAGACTTGGAAACCCCGCAGAGCCTGCAGGGTCGCTGGGACTCCGCACTCACAGCAACCAACAGCAGGGCCAACTCCATAGGGGGGAAACACGTGTCTCCTCCGTCAGGGGAGACACGCATGGACTGAAGCTACAGAACAGGCACAAGTGGTTCATCTGGAGTGCAGGGCCATCGATAAACTCCCTAGACACCCTTCCACCTCATTTCTAGGTTGACAGCATTGTTGATTTCTC